>PNEQ01017377.1:23683-35497 GCA_003012365.1 Medauroidea extradentata | reverse complement strand
CCTCCCGTGAGGGGAAGAAGCGTGGCGCTAGTAGCAGGTAGACACGTCACATAGAGGGGAAACATACTGCGCCTGACATGAGTTCATGGCACATGGTCAGTGGAGACATATGTACTACTCGACCACGACAACTACTCCTCCCATGAGGGGAAGAAGCGTGGCGCTAGTAGCAGGTAGACACGTCACATGGAGGGGAAACGTACTGCGCCTGACATGAGTTCATGGCACATGGTCGGTGGAGACATATGTACTACTCGACCACGACAACTACTCCTCCCATGAGGGGAAGAAGCGTGGCGCTAGTAGCCGGTAGACACGTCACATGGAGGGGAAACGTACTGCACCTGACATGAGTTCATGGCACACGGTCAGTGGAGACATATGTACTACTCGACCACGACAACTACTCCTCCCGTGAGGGGAAGAAGCGTGGCGCTAGTAGCAGGTAGACACGTCACATAGAGGGGAAACATACTGCGCCTGACATGAGTTCTTGACACACGGTCAGTGGAGACGTACTACTCAACCACGATAACTAGTCCTTTCGTGAGGGGAAGAAGCGTGGCGCTAGTAATAGGTAGACACGTCACATGGAGGAGAAAAGTACTGCGCCTGACACGAGTTCATGACACACGGTCAGTGGAGACATACTACTCGACCACGACAACTAGTCCTCCCGTGAGAGGAAGAAGCGTGGGGCTAGTAGCAGGTAGACAGGTCACAGGGACGGGAAATGTACTGCACCTGACATGAGATGTAGCTGTAAAATCTGAGAAACATAGATCATGTAAAGACTTTTTGATAAGCAGGACAGGAGTGCGAATGAGGCTCGAATACTTGTCGTATTTTATTTCCTTATCGCGTAGACTTACCGACAGGTTTAATTAGTTACATTTACTATTCAGTATATAATGATAATGCACAGTTTTTTCGCGACTTTCCCAGTAACTCTAGCTGTATCAGACAAACCATACCATACCAACAAGTAGGGCCACGATTTTGTCGCGAAAATATTTTTGCCCCACTTTGTTTCAGTGACTCTCATGCACATCGGCAGTTCTGTTTCAAGGTTATTGGCAGCGTGTCTTTGTTCAGACACGTTTCTCATTTGACTGCACCAATCAGAATAAGATTATTGTGAGTCTGTACGTCTATAATTTGACAAAGACAGTGAGAGTAAAATAATCCAACCATAGACGATATAGCAGAGCTGCAGGTGTGCACATGACGCATCGAAACCAAATGTTGCAAAAATCTTTTCACCATAAAATCGTGGCTCTCCAACAAGTTATATTTGACATTTTCAGTTAACATCTATATGCCAACTGTCTCCGTCACAGTGTTATGGCCGGTGTTGTGGTGCGCCACACTAGTTGCGCGCGGTGGTCAAGGATAACACAGCGGTAGTTCGAATTTTTCCCGCGGGGACTAGTTGTCTTGGTCGAGTAGGCTAGTAACAAAACCGAATCACGTACCTTATACGGGTGGGTTATAAAAGCGTTTCTCAGCAGGCAACGGGAAAGTTTGAATCACTCCCCATCAGAAGTCGTTGAAAACGTGTCGGGGAGTATTGTTCACGCCATAAAAAAAATCCTTTTGACGTCGGCGTTGTCGGAAGTAGCGGAAATTACTGCCAGCCAAACACGCCTGTTATCCAACAAGTAGTCGTGGTTTTAGCGAGACGTCGTTTTACGCGAAGAGCTCGCTGTGAATTAATTGCTGCCTTTGTTCTTGGCTTTATTTCTATCTTAGCCTGTTTTTAATTATATTTAAAGCAGTGACCGAGCACTTTCTTTCACATTGTGTGTTTTGGTTGTAATATGGGTGGAGATGGTGCTCTGTTAAAGTTCAGTGAAATAAAAGTACATATTCCCTTACTATATTATCCGAAGTAAGTAAATTGACACGATTTAGATGTTCAAATAACGTTTTACATCACCAAAATATGAGTCTGAACTCGTATATATCAGCTAGGAATATTTCGTAGGTTAAAATAAAATACCTTTGTAAACTCTAAACCGGAAACCGTGTATATTCGTACACATCCAGTGAGTTTCCAGTAATTCAATTTGTTGAAATTATTTGGTCAAGTTTCTGTCGAAAATCAAGTATTGATTTTACAAAGAAAGCTCTCTCATTGAATTCGTGACTTTCATATTTTAAAAATGAAAGAATTTCCTTTACCCAAATAAACAATAACTGCGTATGTTACATTAAATATAATTTTTCTACTTTCTACATTATGTTCTGAGATCAGCAAATCATGCACAATTAAGATAAAATTTAATAATTCCGGTGGAAGTCTAACATAAGACTTTTACTTAGCACATCGACACGCTAACATTTAGTATACGGTGTGAACTCCAATATCGGCATTGTGATTAAACAAATAATTTATTTGGAATTTTGTAAATAACTTTCCTTGAAAATGAACTTTTTGTAGCTATATGAGAAATTGTTTAAAGCAGCATAACTTAGTAGCGAGCAACAAAGTAAAACTGAAAGTTACTAAAATGAACTATACACAACAAGAATTTCTACAACTCCGTATATATTACTTAATATTTAATTGTTACCTATCAAATTATCCTTTTCACATACGGTATTGAGTAAACAAAAATAATAGAGCCTAAGTAGTACGCAAATAGTGGTAGTGGAACACTATTCATTATACGTAGGCTAAGATGCTGTGAATTAGTTAAACACAATATTTTAACTACATAAAAATCGAGTTTATAAATAACAAATTAAGTAGTAGAATATGTAATCCTTGAAAAATCAAAACTTATTCTCATAAAGTATCTCACGTTTATGTATTACAAAATACTGGACCAATTATACATTATCGGCATCACTGTAGAAAAATATTTACCTAAATTCTATTAGAAGTAACTGCCTTTGGAATTTAATTTTAATAGGAATATATGAGTATGCGTGCATATATACAACGGTGAATACAACAGTAACAAATATCTTGCAAAAGTGAAAATTTCGTATGATAGATGAAGGAGACTTTTGCACTGACAATTCTCTAATATATATGTCTAAAGAAATGTATGTTATTAATATATAATGTAATTCACGAAAACCAATTCTACGATTCAATAACTAGCACTGATGAATGCATTATCGTATATAAGTATGACCTTTACTGAATATAAGTGGTGAAGCGAGGTTGCCTTATGCAAATTACAGCCTATTACATCCAACTTTATACTGTGTATACATGATTTAAGCATACATGATGGAATCTTGCTGAGGTAGAGTAATTGGACAATTCTTTCTTCGCCTCTTGTATGCATTTGTATAAGAGTGAACCTGTCCTTACTTGGTCAATGACTCCAAAGCCATCTCTTACTTGTATATAGTCATAGCTAAGCACCAATTTCCTTGGAAAACATTCACGATTCGCCACTGTTGGATCTCTTTCATTATACAGTCAAAGTATGCAATCTTACACGGAAAAAAAAAATTTTTGTGGCAGCTACAAAATATGTTGATGGTATTCATTTTGGATGGTAAAATTTGTGATTACCATAAACACATTTTGTTGTCTACAATATATATTATAGACAACAGACAATATTTTGTGTTTGCTAAAAATAATTTTCCGGAGAAGACTGCTTAAATGTTTTTTCAGTACAACTTCTCGTTACAACCTACACTATCAACCTGAACTTCATACGCAACTTTATGACATTAGTTCCGTTATTAGTTACATAGGCCTAAATGCCTTTCTAAATTAGGAAAGAAAATTAGTTGTTCGAGAAATTTTGGAAAACTACGCGAAGCAAATATATTAGATTTGGTTATTTTAACACACGAATGTGTATTACACATATACAAATTATAAACATTTTGCAGGCAGTGTGGTGTTTCATAAATAAAAGATTTAACAGATACTAATGTAATGTAAAAGAAAAGGTTGTTATCTGTGAACGTTCAGGGCGCTAAGCCGTAATAACAACTTGGACAGTTTAAGTAATTCAAACAAGTTTATTTTTGTTACGCTCTTAAGAGAATTATTCTCCTGAAAGCATACAACTTTGGAAATTTTCACCTTGGATTCCAAGAACGTCTTCTTATTTCAGCGAATTAAACTTAGATAGGGAAATACTAAACCATTAGTAAAATGCTAGTTCACTACAGGTGATACCAATGACTGAAGCGGACAGTTAGGTTCACAGGAAGTATACATTGTTTCGTAAACCTTTGATACATTTGGACTGTTATGAGTTATGTAGATCACAATGTACGACGACAAAGAACATGTATACAGTGGAACAAACGTTTTAAGCTTCTTTTAGAACCAAAATTGTCTGTGTCCACTCATACATGTACAACATGCTATATGCACTTGTCATCAGATCTGTCAACATTTAACGAAATCATACAAAGTTACTACAATAATTGTTTATGGCCTGTACTAATACATCATCCAGTATTGTGCTGGAGAAATTTGAGAAGACCACAGAAAACCGAATTCGGGTTAGCTGCTCTGTAACTCAGGCATGATGTTAGTTCACTGCATCTGAAAAGTTATTTTACACGGCTGCTGCGAAAGAAAATACTGCAAATTTAACTGCGTACCATTCAAAGGGTAGCATAATACGGCACAACAAATGTAGTAAAAGTATATGTATTTAAACTCGGAGACTTCTGGAAAAATAATAGTGTAACTGCTGTGCATATTTCCATCAAAACTTTTGGTAGAAATTTAAAAGTGTTTGTCATTGTATGCTACTGTTTAGATGGAATTAGCATTGTTATTACGCTTTGAAAATGTTCTCTTCAATTGCAAAGTTTAATTCATAATTTTTGGAGATTTCTGGTGACAGTCATGCCGACAACAATGCACACTCCCAAATATTCTCTTCTAGAGACGGAATTGTGACGTTGTCTCTTGTCGTATAGTTGTATTTAATTTCGTGATAGTTGGAAATGGAAATAAAAAATAAATTTAACTGAAACCACTCATGGATAGATTTAAATGTGTTGAACTGAATTAATTATATATCTTCGCAATACGAAACGCTAAATTTGTGTTGTTCGCAGTAGCCGCTTGAAGCAGGATAATAAAGCCGTCAGTTGTGATGCGAGCAATGGCGTTCAGTGTGAAGTATCCAGCGTGGTACACGCATCCATGTGCTAAAGATGACCCGATATTACAATTTTATTGTCCCTGAATTATTTATGGCGGCCATGATGGCGTGGCGCAAGTTTCCGGCCAGATAGCAAGCAGACTGTGAACCCGGTCGGCCAGAGACCAGCTAGCGCGGTGCTGCATGATACATGTGCCCGAGGCGGTAGCTACATAATTCAACAGGCGCCCCGCCAGGGGAGTGTTTAATCAAAACTCAAGACTGGCCCACCAGCTGTTGCCGCGAATGTGTCAAGTGCTCCGTGGGACGCGCACCGTGGTTCTGCCCCTCTCCAGCTCTTTGCCACCTGAAACCACACGACGTCGACACACGTCCCATTTTGCTCTGTATCTCTGTGTCTCCTCCTCAGCAGTTCGCCATGCTTGACGTGCCTTCCAAGTCGTTTAAAGGGCCATAATTTACCTAACTGACCGTGACATCAGAATCATGTAGACGTAGTTGTGTAACATTAAACAAATACCAAGTTATTCTTACTTTTATATGACGAGCTACTTTAAGGTTGTTCACGTGGCAAAAATTCAAAATTTTATATTTGCTAGGCATTCTGTTAGTTTTATAGAAGTTACTTGTGACTACATTTCCCACTTGTAGTAATTTCTTAGCTCTCATAGTTTTCCCATAGCGGCATGTCAAAGTCAGAATTTACAAGTTAAAGGAACATAGGTTTAACAAAAACCAAGTAACTTACTCGAATGAATCAATTTACACTGAAATTATATACAATGGGCACTATGCTAAAATATTTAAAAACACACAACAAAGTCATTTTGTTTTTTTTTTAAATTGCCACAAATAAGGTAAATGTTCGTCATTTTCGGATTTTTTTAAAAAGTACAAAGGAATTCCGTTCTGTGTTTTAAATCTTTTAGCATAGTGCTCATTGTATATAATTTCAGTGTAAATTATTTCATTCGAGTAAGTTACTTGGTTTTTGTTAAACCTATGTTCCTATAACTTGCAAATTCTGACTTTGACATGTCGCTATGGGAAAACTATGAGAGCTAAAAAATGTCTACAAGTGTAAAATGTAGTCACAAGTAACGTCTATGAAACTAACACTATGCCAAGCAAATATAAAATTTTTAAATTTTTGCCACGTGAACAACTGCGTAGAAATCTATTTACCAAAATATAATTTAATAGTTTGAATGTAATATTTTATATTACTATGTTTTGCCAATATTTTATTATTATTTTTTTCAATTGTCGTGTTAACCATTCAATTATGAATTAAACAACAAATTGTAATTAAAAATAATAATTTCCAATATGACTATTTATATATTATTTGCGTAAACGTTACTGAGTCAGTGTGCAGGTTGTTTTAAGAGTATATTCGCGTTCTGTAGGCTACCATTTCTGATCCATTCATCCAGATTTAGGTTTTTCATTACTATACGAAATCGCGCCTGGTGGATACTAAGCTGGTTTTATTTTACAGGCAACGGAAGCTTCTCTCACTTATTATTTTTCTATTAATCACCGGTTCAGTCAGTAATGACATTAATGTTGACAAGAACTCAAACTATATGTTCTTAACTGCTAACTTTTACTCTAGAATAATTTGGGAGTAACATAAGCCACGCAAAGTATTAGAATAATATGAACATTGTAAGATTACCAAATAAAAAGTAAGGTTTATAAATGTATGTGTATGCGTATGTATATGTATGTATTCAACCACAGAATAAACCTACAAACTATTAGACATGGTAATATAAGATTTTATAGATGAAAACAACTAGAAACAGTCACAAATCAACGTTGCATAATATAAAAAGCGAATGTTAAGGTAAATATGATGATTTAGTTTGTGAGACTTTTCATATGGTGCGGTCAACGAAATTACGCAAACCGCACCGACGCGTTCTTTTAGCATTAGATTGAAAGTGCCAAAATGTATTCAAACGTTGATAAAAAGAAGCGTTTTCTCGTCTCTAAATACGTAGCCGGTTAAATAAAGAGAAAAAAAATGGTTACGTCTATGTCACGCATTTGTTGTGGATTGTGAAATGGGAATGTATGAGGTGAGGTGACAGGTATTTACGGCCTTTTAATAACGATGTCTTCGGAGACGATGAAGGGACGTGAGACAAAGGGACAACACAACATCCATACCCGAGACGGGATTCGAACCCAGGATCTCTCACAGCGAAGACTGGCGCCTAACCGAAGTGTTTATGAGAAGCAAACATTAAAAAAATAAACTATGTAGCTCCACAGCACCTCATTTATCATATTTTTAAATTTTATGTACCAACTCTATCTTTATATATTAGACAAAAATCACGCACAGTAACACAAAAAATATTTGCCTTAAAGTTACTCATAGAAATATTTCGTCCTTTTAAAACGTGCAGGAGCCTAAAAGCTACCGGCCCTAATATTAAGTAGCTCGTAAGTCACCTCTGCCTTATGCCAGTGCCGTTAAAGCCATTACCCATAAAACCTACACCTCGAAGTTCACTATACGAAAATTCACTACGCCTAAAGTCACTAGTTTTAATGTCACTAGTCCTAAGGTCAGCAGTTTTTAAACCTTTAGTCGTACACAACAATAAATCACTAAGGGCTGTATATATAAACGTCTTTCGAATGACAACCAACTGCTATCCCCATAGAGAAAGCATTGGTGAGCAGTTGGTTGTCATTCGAAAGCCGTTTATAGATACGGCCCTAAGTCAATATTCCTAAAATATTTGGCCTTAAAATGGACAGTTGTCCAGACGTGACTTCCTACGACATAATGAAAGTATAAATACTTTTATATTTGCAGTCAGTATATATGTATGTGTGTATACACACACACACACACACACACACATATATATATATATATATATATATATATATATATATATATATGCCGGTAAAATCAGCACTAGTCTTAACGTTACTTGCCCTCAAGTAACTAACAATAACGTCTCTCACTAAACTTATTTCCAACATTTCTTACGTGTTTTGGTGTCTTGCCATTACGTCACTTTCTTAGGTAGTATTAAAATCATTGTATTCCTTACTCCATAGAGGCAGCTACATTGTAACTGTGGGTAAAATACTTCATAACTACGTAATATACAATTTTTTTCAGGATATTGTCAAAACTATCGTTAACTTTTTTTTAAGTTTTAAGTTTTTTTGTATTTGTTTCATAATTTACAACAATCATGAACATAAACACACATACATATGTATGTATATGTGTAAATGTACTATCTTTTACCCGCGACTTCGCTTGCGTTGATGTCTTCAAATAAGTGCCTAAGATCATTGAAATAAAATAAATTAGCCGCTACTTGGCTCGCGTATAATTTGGCCCTGTAAAAGACGGCACATGTGAACCACTTGGGAAGTTGACATAGTACGCCTCGGTTTCTCACCGTCGCCCTTGCATTGCTTCTAAGTCCCTCTTTATGTTCCTGGGACCTGCGGCTCCTCGATTACAGCGTCATTTAGTGGAGATATCGAGGAATAGATATCGCGAAAATATTTTTCTTGTCCAAATATCTATGTGTACCAATTTTCATGGTGCGGGAATCAGCTGGTAGACCTATAATAAATTTCATCCCATATTTCACCCACTTCAATTTTTATTTTCGCGATGGAAAGCAGCAGTGTCCTTCTCCAAGTTCGAATATATCTGTATACCAATTTTCATCAAAATTGGTTCAGTGGTTTAGGCGCGAAAGCGTAAAAAACAAACTGACATTGGCATTTATAATATAATTAATGATAATATTCTTGTATATCATCCACATTCTGTACTATTCAACCAGCGAACATATTTTATGATTTATTTTACAAAATCCACAATTGCATAAGATCCTGCAATTTCATTTATATTTATAATTTATGTCATGATGTTTTTTTAATACATTAAATAACAATTTCCCACAACCGGTTTTTCAGAATATTTTTTCTTACCCATTTTTGTGATAGATATAACATGGTAACCACGCATTATTTCAGCTTGTTGCCCACAGGGCGTATGTTATCTGAAGGATTTTAATTAAAAAAAAGTAATTTAACTTAATTCAGATTTTTGTGCCATCCAGCCAGTTCTTTATAAAAGCTTTTTGTGTTGGCAGTTTAATACCATTAAGGGGATGTTCAACGCAAATTGTTATTCGTTTAAATGTTTTTGGAGTATTGTTTGTTTTGTAGATATACACTACACCAAGACATGCATAAAAACCATTGGATTTTGTTTTTGAATAATTTATTACATTCAAAATGAAAACATTGCTGATTTTCTGATTTAAAAAAAATTAATTCAATGCGGTTTTTTATACGTTTCATGGTGTTACCCTTAACACTGTTCATAAGTGTAAATTATTTCACTTTCCTAAGATAGTTGGTTTTCCTTTCTAGCATAAAACCGTTTTATATAAATTTAGTCTTTGATGTCCTAGTATACAAAAACCAGAAAAAGCTAAACATTTCCATTGCAGTTAAAATAGTAACAGTGTAAATCTACAAACAGACCGTATCTTGGACAAATATAAAATTATTAAAACTATTACATTTTTATGCGGACCGCTCCTTAACCTAGTCACATCTCTTTAAGAATGTCGAGGCAAAAATATATTGCAGGGAAATTAGCACGGCCGACATTTCTTGGTTCAAGCTGGAACCCAGTGGAGATAGTTAAACCGTTTCAACACGTCAGTTTGAGAGTTATATTTACAATGAACAATGACAGTGCTCGTGCAGGTTATTTTGTAAAAGTTGATTTATTTCCACAATTACTGAGTCGTTCAGCTTTAACTTCAGTATTGTAACGAGACAGGTCACGCAATACAAAACCCGACTTCCTAATTCCCCCCTCCTCACAAAACCATTTTACTTTTGGTGGACGTGCGACTTGGTCGATTTCCAGATTGGCAACCACGAAGATGATACACTCTATAAGAAATTAGTTGTAAAGTTATCACACCAATGCGTAAATGTGTTAAGAAAGTAGGTGCGATAAAGTTGTGTCCGATACAGCAACGTCAGTGTTCTTATTTATTTTTAAGAAAACGTCAAACGTATACTGAAGTCAACAGACTTATGCTGCGACAATGTTTAACATTTAATTGACTTACAAGACAACGTATGGTGTCATTTTCTGTAAATGGGTGAAAATATTTTTATCTCCCCCTAGGAAGGTTTCTTTACAGTGTAGTGGCTACTAGGACAGTAAACATAATGCTACTTCTCCTGATAACAGGCAGGCAAGGCCACCTGCTAGGCGACTCATCATGGCATCAGTGGGATATAACATTCCACTGCGCATGCGGTTGTTAGCACTCAGAATGTTCTAGTGGAGACCATTTAGTACTCATCGGTGAAGGGGTTATCCATAAATTTGCTTTGCAACTATGTAAGAGTGATTTTTACCGAACTCTAGATATTTGGGTGTTTGGAATCTCGATTTCAACTAGATCCATGTTATAAAATAATTTACGAGTAGAGCAGCAATGACGCTGGTAACGGCGAGTGATGGAGACTGCGGGCTGGTAGGACAAGATTAGGAGGAAGACCAAGAAAAAATAAATATATGATGGTGCCTGGTGATGGACACGTATATGTGGATAAAGAGTAAATTATTGGTCTTCCGGTACGAGAGAAAGAGAGAGAGAGAGAATCATGTAAATAGAATGTCAATTGTTTGAACTAACATTTTTTTATGAATTGGAAATTCATTGCATTAATACATACATCTACGTAACAAATGACAATGTTGATATAATTTTATATTAAGTGGCTTAATACATGAATTAAAAATAAATTAACATGACTCATATTTCAATTATAAAAGTGATGTATCTGCAGAGTTTTAGAAATATGAAATATTTCTGTTACAAATTTAGACAGTATTCTTAAAAATCTCATATAATTGTGCGTGTATGTATATATATATATATATATATATATATATATATATATAATACTGTATATACCTAAAGGCTATATAACTAGACGTAGTTGTAGTTATGACTGAAAAATTGTAATTATATGAAATCAGGTGATGAGAACTTACGTTTGAAGGACACATCAGTACCAATCTAAGAGTTACCATTGACACACTATTTTACTAAAAAAAATTAGACTAATTTACTTCCGATGCATGTTCATGATAACATATTCATCCTTTTGCAAATTTTAGTACACTCTCTGTTACATACGCTGTCTAATTTCCAACTGTGAAAACATTATCTCGCACTAGCAAACAAACTTTTAATTTCGTTGTAGAATTATTATTTTATCTCTAAATGAATTTAAATATGAAAATAAGTGGCGGAGTTAGTTTCAGAGCAGGGCTAAGAGCGATGTTGTAATGCAATATTTAACAAAGAGTAAACGTTGTAAATGGTGTGGTTACGGTTCGCGAAAAGTCAGGAGTGAGAGCGAACTTGCGACAGAGGTAACCTGAAACACCCGTAGTAGAAAGTCTGCCGAAGACAACCAGCGCGCGGAAGTTTTAATTGCCACCGCAAATCAGTGCAAGGGGCGCGGGCGAACAATTAAATCTCTCCATGTTTGCCCGGCCACTTTGTTTAGACTCGGCTGACGAGCCATCGACTTTGCTACGAGGCGCGGAGGGTTAAACTGGGCGCTCGTCACGCGCCAGGGGACTCGACGAGACGCCGGGGGCATGTAATGCTTG
>PNEQ01017377.1:6183-21183 GCA_003012365.1 Medauroidea extradentata | reverse complement strand
CTATTTTCATGGCAGCAAGAAATGCAAGTTTTGACTTTTACGCCCCGTTATGAGAAAACTTCCCCAGATAAAATTGTTTCGTTAGAGGAAACTACACTCACAAGTATCGTCTACAAAACTAACACTTTTTCATATAAACATAAAATTATGACTTTATCACACTTGAACACCCTAAGTGCGCCACTTCATGTGGGTTAGTGCCTCAGAAGTGACAGAGCTATACGGGCGACCTTGTAGCACGCATTGTATGCTACATCGCCACAACGAGTCAAGCGTCAAGCTTACGTGCAAGATTCCTGCCTTTCCCTCTTTACTATGCGACTTTAAGCGGTAACCGTTGAATTGTACTGGTGAAAAGTCTGTAGCAAGGTTCTGTGAATGTCTCTATCTCGGATACACGCACATCATGTTAATACACTTTGAAGTACGGCGGTCTGAAAAGGCATTTCTTAGCTTCGTCGTAGGGCATAGAAACAGTGATTTTAATGAGCATTGCATCTGAACAGTAACATTACGTCAATATCGAAGTGTGTTTTCTTATCGTATATCAGCGCAATAAGCACACGTGGAACAGTGTCCTTTTAGAAAAAAAAAGTATTTACTGATACAGCTGAACTTTTGATACACGCGGTAGGCAACACTTTTAAGGAGCTCTGGCTTGAACAAACATAAGTACTAACGCTTGAAAATATATGTCCAGTGGTGGCTAGTTACCTTTAAAGACATCGCTTACAATCGAAACCATGTCCTACATTTATATGAAGATAATACTACTACAGGAATGAAAACTACGTGGAAAGACTGTATAACGATCAGATGATTTGGTGCGTTTTTAATATAAACAATTACATGTTCAAAACTTTCTGCGTGTTTAAAACAAATTGCGTAACAGTTCCTGTAATTATGTAGACAGCGCCGAGACGGACGTAAACGTCTAGGGTGGTATATATGAGGGTCTCTCGGTAAACATCCGTGTACGTCTAGAGCTAAATTAATTAATTGAGAATTAAAGTATTCAGTGAAACCGGAACTTAAATATTGCACTGTTCACAATGATGACATATGGCAATGAAAGAAATAGTTTGCAAAAACCCGTAAATGACCTAACTAAAAATAAAAATAATAAATATTTCGATTTGGTTCGCTACGGTTCTGAGCACCTAAGTGTAGGCTCGACAGAAGACTATCTACGTATAAATTAATTTCAACATTAAAATCACTATATTTGTTCCAGCCTGGGCTCTGGAATAAACATCTCCCTTAATCGAAGCATTTTCTGATACCACTACTGTAGGTGTGCAGAGGTTCTTAAATGCTTCGCGAATGTTCCGTTTGTCAGTAACAAACAACATGTCTGATTTGACATTCTTTGTACTTTTATCCTACTCGCCACGAGTCTTTCAACTTACCAATGCCTGTTGACACCCAAATGGCAAAACATTTTTGCTTTAACACACTCCTTTAACTCATCGAAGTCTTAAAAGTCCACTTAATTATTTTTCACAAAAAGGGGTATGTAATAATGTTTCACATTTACACCAACTTGGTGCTGATCTGTGTATCATAGTGCAAACTATTTGTTGCGTACATTACTTAGGATAAACCGATGAAAAATTACATTAAATTGCTTGCAACATATTAAAAAGTATTTTTATTCGCTGACTCAAATAACACTTTTGTAAAAGAGTGGCTTCCTTTGTTCTGCCTCTGGAATGTTGTTTTCCGTACAGAGTTTTGCAGTACTGGCCTCCAGCATATTTGAGAATAAACCTGGAAGCTCCAGTGTGTTGCTTCCAACGCTTCGACGCGCTCTGGCAAGTCTGATGTTTCGCCGCTCTGACTAACACGCTTTGTGAACGAACACAAACCTTCCGCTAACAATGTAGCAAGCGAAATCCTCCGCTGAGGTTGGATATCCGAGGAAATAATTATTTCTGCCTGTAGCGAACGCTAATTCCGCTCATTTCTGTGAATTGTTTTCCAATAAACGGCCCTGCGTCCACTATTACCGCCTGGATAAGACTAGATTTTCTATGACGTAGTCTATAAGTATATCAACAATTATCATATTTACTACCGTCAAAATAGATACATAAAAAGCTATTAAGTCATTTAAAAAGCTTGGCACTGGAATTATGTGGGGTAAGTTGCGTACCGTTTTCAGTGTAACAACGCTGCTACGCATAACTCCATTTAATGGTAAAAAACTTAAAAATAAGTAAAAGACAAAGGAATGACTTTATTAAAAATTCCTTTTAGTTAATATAATATTCTTATGCAAATAATTAATGCGACAAAGTTCATTGTGTAGTGTCCCAATGTTTTGCTACGCGATTTTCCAGGATCCTGTACTCACATAGCTTACGTAACTGTTATTTAAAATTTCACTGATATATTATTTTGTTTAAGCAGGTAATTTAGTACTTAATAGTCATCGTGCTAGCCTCACGCTTTCAAATCAAAATTTTTATTACTTCAGAAGGAACAACTTTTGTTGAGAATTCGCAGTTTAAGGAAATTGCTTCTGTTTGTTAGTTGGCCTAGTCATCGCCTGTGTACACAAGTTACACGATTAGTTATGTATAATCGTTGGTAGTAAATGTAAAGCGCTTTGCAGATAATTATATATGATCAAAGATCATTGACGAAGAACTAGAAGATAAATCCATAGATGTAGCTGATGACACGAACAAAGTAGATGTTGCAATTTAGGCTGCAAAAGAAGGTAACATACTTTCGCAGCCAGCTTTTATTTTTTGGCAGCGCTGTTCACATTTATACTTCATGCAGGTATAATATTACTTATTTCAATAGTACTTATTCATAAATGTATTTCTGTAGTTTTAGAAAGACAAGTTTTTCAGACGATTTAATGTTGCATTTGCGTTTGCCCAGTTTATATTTCTTTATGATTTGTCCTTATAGCTGAAACTGATCACAGAAACAGAAAACATCATAACGCCTCTCATATGCAGACAAAAATTCTGTTATTAAAATAATCCTATCTTATATGTCTAGTTTCGTACTTATGAAACAAATTAATAGTAAAGAAAGAAGTTAAATACAAAAGCGGTTAAAAAATATTCTTAAGATTTTGATATTACTAGACTTGCTTCTCAAGTATGACGCATTGGTAGAGCCGCGATTTTATGGCGAAAAGATTTTTGCAACATTTGGTTTCGATGCGTCTTGTGCACACCTGTAGCTCTGCTATGTCGTCTGTGGTTGGATGATTTTACTCTCACTGGCCTTGGCAAATTATAGACGTACAGACTCACAATAATCTTATTCTGATTGGTGCAGTCAAATGAGAAACGTGTCTGAACAAAGACACGCTACAAATAACCTCGGAACAGAACTGCCGATGTGCACGCGAGTCACTGAAACAAAGTGGGGCCAAAATCTTTTCGCGACAAAATCGTGGCCCTACGCATTGGTCGCCAATAAAAAAAAATCACACCTGGCTTGTGAGTGAGGAGATTTTTTTTGGTCATCGCTTAACATCTAGGATTTTAGCGCTGGTGAACGGTGACAGGATGTGAGTATGGAGCAGCGCCGGAATTAATGGGCGGGGTAAATAGGAGATCCCCGAGAAAACCCGCCGACCAGCGACATTGCCCGACTCGATTCCCACATGAGAAAAACCGGCGACCGACCTCGCCGGGATTGCTTTGGGGAGGGGCGGGGTGGTTTATGACCCTTGATTTTGAGGATCGGACATATATAGCCTATACCTCTGTGTTAACCTGTTTAATAAACGCTTAATCGAACTATTCAGTACTCAGGAAATACACAGAAACGCAAGTTAAACAGACTTACTTGTAACATTTGACTTTCGAGCCGTACAGAATGACCGGAATTTAATATCCTAAGCTACATTGCAACTTTATTTACACAGTTCCTTCCTTTATCAGGTGTGTTCCGGATCAATAATTTGCAGACAGAGTTATTTGAAGGATGTTAGAGTGTTCTATTGCTTCTCTTTAACTGACAATTTACGGACATTTTAACAGTAATGAAACATAAAACATAAAGTATAAACTTTTAAATAAACATAATATTCCTCCACTGTCCACCGGATTGGTGCTTAAGACATAACAGTTATTTCACCGTTTATTAATTTGCACAGCAAAAAGTTTTTCTTTTTTATAATTGCATAAATAATTTATGTGATATTTGCATTGAATTATTTTTTTATCATTTATCTTTAGTGGTAATTAATCAGTTATTGTAAAAATAAATTCTGGGAGTTTAAAAGTGAAGATTCCCCACTAACTCACCAGTGATTAAGAAAAACGCAAATTACATGTTTTTATGGATTATTCAAAATGCGTTTCAAACCAAATGCTAACAGGTACTCAGATAAGTTTGGTTCGCGTATGGTAATAAATTTAGATATATCAGAGTTCATGGTATTTGTTTACAAAAATATTCAATTTGTTTGAGTATTTTTTTTTGTTAAAAGTTTTACGAGGATATTTCTGACCGATGTCGAATTTTCAATTCTATTGATAAGAAAATATTCTGCAATATTTTATGAATATTACTAAAGAGTCCACCGGAACTTTCAATTTCTCAAAACTTCGTTTGTATTCCTATGTGCAAAGGGTAAAAAAATGTGTAAACTCATTCAATGTAACGGTGTTGCATAACGAAAGAACTCTTGAGGTGATATCCATACAATTAATAATGAATGAAAACACACATCAACACACATATATATTTTTTTAATTTGATGGATCTGAATATGCAAAGTGTTCACATTTTTAAGTATATTTAAAGTATTAATAACAGAAAAAAATGACTGTATTCAGTTTCTTGGACGAACTCCATTGCAAATTGAATGACTGTCAAAGAAAACTAAACAAATAAAAGAAAACTATAAAATAAGCAGAGTATGCTTTAGTTAGCAAGATACATATACAACATGAAATTCCAAATTGGAATCGGGTCAAATAAAACCAAGGAACAAACAGATAATAAATGAAAATAATAACAAATAAAATAAAAAACCATGTAACATGTGACACAACGATGTGCGATCAGTCGCACTCGTGTTCCTGAACCCTGTGTGTCTACCTGATGACGGGAACAGATTCCAGTTCCCGAAACGTCGTAACACTGTCTGTCTGGAAAACTACTGTGTTTTGTTCCGTCTCTTCATTGTGTCGTTTGTCTTTTCTGTATATGTCTGTTATCTGTTGCGTTTTGTCTCGTCTATTTGTTGTGTCTTTTTGTAATTATTCTGTTCGTGTCTGATATCTATTGTGTTTTTGTTTCGTCTCATCGTTGTGTCATGTTACTTGGTTTTTTATTTTATTTGTTATTATTTTCATTTATTACTGCTTGTTCCTTGTTTTTATTTGACCCGATTCCATTTTGTAATTTCATGTTGTGTATGTATCTTGCAATGAAGTACGTCAAAGAAACTGAATCCAGTCATGCACTCCCATTACACAGTTATTTCAAAGATTACAACATAAAAAAATATTTATTTCGTACTGATATATTGCCTTTGTGATTTGAAAATATGTATTACGTCCACGGTCAGTTAGCTTTGTCTGAAAGCCACACTGTTTACTTTTTATTCAGTTTTCATTGCTCTTCAACGGGTCGCAGTTCAGTTAATGTCATGCACGAAATAGAAGTCACATCTTCCGTCTTACTTTGACCAAATATAACAGCAAAATCTTACTCAACAGTATCGGAAACTCCCACCTGGAAGAATGGGATAGAAGTGAGACATTCGGCTGTGGCTCGTTTAGCGGCTTGGCGAGATCGGCTAGATTCCTACTCATGTGAGATTTATTTGATGAATGTGAATAGAGCAGAGTATAACATATATTTCTTCTATGGAAAGCAATGCTTTTAAGACTGTTCGCACCTGCAAGCCACGAAGAGAGCTAGTGAAACAAGGTACCTGTACCGAATAGGGTCCGCTTAAGGTTCAACAATCATGCGTGCCCAAGACATTAGTGATACTACTAATATAACACATGGATGATGTAAGACATATATTTATGGATGGTGTGTGTTCATACTGAAGACTAATGTGTACGGATCCCACATAGATCACGGCATTACCACACAATGGCGACTAGTAGGCCATATTGAGAACTGGGCCATATTCGGTACAGGTACTTCATATCGCAGTATTTTCTGGAAAAGTGTTGAAATTGGTAAAGTTACATTTAGTTTTACTGCTTAAGAAGCATAGCAAAAGTTTTCGTGGGATAGTAAAATATCAGTTCATTTGGTTCAAGAATAGTTAAGTACAAACGAATTCTACAAGTGTAAACCAAAATCTGATATTACCATCCAGTAGTGCTCCCATGAAAAAGAACAACGAAATGCTTTCATATCAGTGCAAATAAACACCGAAAGAAAAATACTATTATGTGAACCATAAATTCTGTAACCACTACCGCTAAAAGACTCTACGGATAGGAACATCAGACTTTTTGCTGTGGAGTCTCTAGAAATATTATTAAAGGAATATGGTAGCACCCAAAAAACGGATATTGTTAAAAGTTAGTGCTTTAAAAATGTATGTCAATACTTTCTACAAATTGTATTGTTATCACTACAAATGAGTGCGGTTCTGACTGTTGCAGTATGATTTTCCCTGAAATGCTGCCCTGATTTCGATACAGAGCTGACGACCACCTGGCTGTAGCATATGGTAGTGTTATGTTCTTTAGCCCTGAATGAGTAGCATGGTAGCTCTAGATACGGGATATGGTAGTGCTAACAATCTATTCTGTTGACTGAACGACAGGGTAGCGCCCGCAGCAGTGTGTGGTAGTTAAAACAAAGGTATCTGTTGTGTTTTCTTAGTGGATTGGTAGCTCCAACATGTATATGCTAATTATAATAATATACTCTAATACGTTTACTGATTAAAATGGTAACAGTAGACTCTTTAAAGACTACTCTAATATACAATATTGAACGGTTCTGTAACTCTAATAATAAAACATGACAACGTTGCCAGTTCTTACTGGTTAATTGTTTCATTCAAAATAATGTGGCCACAACCCGATTATCGACACGAAAAAAAAATCAGTTATTTATGATTCTCTATTCCCTCTTCATAGAGCGCTGTTGTACTTTATGCAAGTAAGGTTTTCATTGCGATCAATCATTCACATGTTGAAAGTCCGAATTTCACCAAGATACATTGCTAAAATACCTCTATCCCAAGCTAACATTGCATAAAATATGTTTCAAAAGGTTAGATATATTCCAGACATGACATTAATTTAATTTTAAAGGTTAGAGCTACAATAATATAACACTTTTTAAAAAACTTACGAGGAAGTATTTTTGAGACATTGTGAAGAAATTATTTCTAAATGAGTTAAATCGAGGGCTTTTACTGAGTTCACTCATATTGCCAACAGTCGCATTGATAATTTCAGAAATATAAATGCTTTTATTTGATGGCATTTTCTTAATAGTTACGTTGAAAATTTTACTAGATTTTAAAGATAAATATTAATGCATGAGTTACCTTCGTGGTGCGTACATAACATAATACAGAATAATTTCTGAAATTTGGCAGTTATTTATAAACAACAGTTTAAGTCACGTACGTGAATTATTGGTTCTTTCACATTTCGTTTGCGCTACATTTATGTGATAAAATATACATTTTACATCATAGATGGATAACATTTTGGTCTATTAGGCCGTATATTGGCCGTTTGACTAGAAACTATGTGCAGGTTTTGTTATAGAATGTGAACACGTAACGCACTGCGCAAGAAAAATCATCGTAAGTCAACTTTGGCTTTTTTTTTCAGGAAAGCAAAACATAGTTTAGAACACCCTTAAGAATCATAATTTGTAAATAATAACTGAAGTGTGACATTAATGTATTCCAACATGCATTGCCAACAAACTGTAAGCTTTTCCACTTCTATATTTATGTTTGTTATTAAGTAATAACGACGTTAAATAGTTTGGTATCACTGATGAATTACGATTTTTTCCCCACGATGCGTGTAAAATATGAGATTAAAGTTACAGTAAAAAGACAAAGTAATGTTTTAAAGTGAGTAATATTTGTATTGTTTTCTTAAATACACTATCATACAATATGCGTAGATATTATTTTGTATGTAACATACATGTCATAACATATTGCTATAGTTACGAAGATAACTATTATACAAGTATAAAGATCACAAAAACAATTTCCCTTACCTTACAGTGTGCATACACACTATTTTGTCATAACGTATTGTTATGTTTACAAAGTTAACAATTATTTTTACAAATATTTGTAAATTTGCAATTGCCTTTTCTAAAGAACAAAATGTAATACACTAAAACACTTTGACCAAAAATTTAACCACTTACGTTATAAAGCAAAAGCGTAGCCCATTAATGTCTTACAAGAAGCCTTCTTCGTTCGGAAACAACTTACACAAGGAACTGACTGCTCAATATGTTTTAGAGTACGGCAGAATTCATGATAAGGATTTGGAATGTTCCCGTTTTTACACTGTGATGTCAGATCCTTATAATTTGCATTAGAGATAAGTATTTTGCCTTTATAAGTCAGTTGAATAAAATAAGTTTTTCTTGGGCGCCCTTTAGTACTTATACTCTTATTAAGAACATGGTAATCTTGGTCGAAACCGTAACTGAAAGTAATAATTTGGGGGGTTAAAGTAACAGAAATTTCCTTTACTGTAGCCCTATTTATTCTTACACCTTGGTAGTCTGTCGACCAAGTCCTGTTATTCACTGGAGGTTTGAAATCAAAGAATTTGCTGTGACCATTTCTTTTACTATGTAGGACAGTCCAGTCACTTTAGAACTTTACTTTATAAAAAATTGAGATGGTGGTAATTGGTATGTGATATGCATTAAGCAACTTTAAATTTAAAATATCAAAATTAAGTATAAGACAAATATAAGAATTATAATGATACATTTGTAGCATATCTTCAACAATAACATCATACACATAATTTTCTTGCATTATAACTAAAATGTATATTTCCACATTAACTACTTGTTGATCCACTATAGCATGTTATATAAGAAAACTGCCTTCCACATAATCTTGAAATAAGATACGAGTATAATATCGAGTGTTGTGAAAAATGATCGTAACTCTACATACGATACCTTTCCGTGAAAAAATAAACGACTTTTGACGTACATTAAAAAACTACTGCCTACAGCCTTAAGAATACTGAAAGTAATCGCCTGATATGTGGTCACAACATAGAAAGTCATGTGCTTTGTAAGGTACACGTAATAACTCAAAATCGCAAAAAAAAAAAAAAAATGGACCATCGATGTTTTTTTTCCCTTGCACAGTGCGAAACTTATGAACTTATGGGTTACTATTATTTCTACGTTTGATATATTAAAATTGACATCACTGAATTTGTGTTTTTCAACCGTTTTTATCATGGGTACAGTAATTTTACATTACTTTTATAACTGTAGGTTATTTCTTTTTAATCTGGGAAGCATTTTATTTTATGCTTTTAGCAGCCTAGAAAATATTTTATAGAATGTCCTGTTTCAAAATCTTCGGTTCTGTGCAGAGTAAGCTGAGCGAGTAAACGACCAAGTTTAGAAGACTATAACCTCTCGAGGAGATAACTAACTGGGAATACCAGATGAAGTGAAATGAGGTAGCTGGGACCTCTGCACGGATGTGCTCTTCAAACGTCTTTTCTCCTCGGAGCTGTTCTACAAGTCTGAAGTATACGCTCTCCAAATATCACCTCCCCCCACCACCAACTCGTGCTCCGCCCAGACAACCCCTCAGACGCTCACAATGACTAGCAGGGGTGAGTTTCCCTAACCTGCGCCCCTTCTCCACGCCACGCCGGCAACACTCTTTGTCTCCTGCGCCCCTGTTAGTTCTGATTGCGACTGGCAGCCTCGACTCCGAGGCACGCGAAAACGAAGGCAAGCAAGCGGTTCAAGGACGGAAAGAATTTTGAAAGAGACGACAGAGACCTTGATATTGTGACTCTTTACCGTTCTGATGATATTCCGGCTGAGTTGATTCGATGCCCAGCGTTACTTTTAATTATTCTTCTGTCCGTTCCGGAGTGAAAGATTTACAACTGTTTTTGTCCGAGGTTTAAATTTTTAGCGACGTGGTTTGGGTCAGCTAGATTTCCCATTGAATAAGAAACATTTCACTTTGTATTCGCTTAATAAGCTTTTTAGGTAACAGTTAAGAGTAAAAAAGAGTTAATTGGTTCATTATTTTATAGAACGGTGTTTGTTAAGATATCTAATTTAATTTTTAAAAGTATTGTAAGTGCTACAAACACAGGTAAAATTTTTAAAATTTAAATTTTATCTGTACCTAAATTTGTGACTAATTTTTCGCTATTGTTTTGTAAATGCTGCAGTGCAACTTTTCGCTTTATTTAATTTACCTACAAATATTCATATAATTATATTTCACTGCTATTTAAATAACGAAATTTTGCGTTTTCTTTATAATTTTATAAAAAGTGCTCTTAGAAATGTCGCAAGAATGTATTATTTCTATTCGCAAGAGGCATTTCCGAAGCGCCCACTTAACAGCAGTCAGCTTACACATGTGCATTTACGGACAGGTAGTTACATAGGTAAAGGAAATTAACGTTAAGTGTCAGCTGGTCTTAACATATTGCATTGACCTGAGATCAGTTTAATTTTACTCCCGAAAAGTAAACATATGTATTATTACTTAACTTTCACATACATTTTTCGTTAATTGACTTATAAAATAGCTTTAAAGTTAAATAATCAATTACGCTAATGATTAACAACAGTTTCTAACAAAATTAATTGAAAGAGAAATAGAGAAATGCAAGTGCTTTACGAATTTTTCTTCGTTTTTCGCATTGAATCTTCGTACTTCTTATAACATTTTTACTTAAGTAATATTTAAATTGTCCAAGACCAAGAAAAGAACACTAATTTCAGACAATTTCGTTTCGATGCACAGGAATTACTCGTCACATGGTAATTAAAAATATTTGAAACGTATATTCCTAAACGGAATATTATGGACGAACGCAGTTGCAATAGTCGTTCTTGAAAATGATGAATGGTATTATACATTGATAAAGGAAAGCATGAAGAGTTTGGATAAAGTCGACAATTTATTAAAAAAATGTAATCACATGTGGAAACGTCAGAGGCATTGCCGTTGTCTGTCGAGTTTTCTCAGAGTACTCCCGTTTACCGTACTCTTCGCAGTCAGTTATTTCTCTATTGACGGGATTCAGTTCATACTATTCTTCAGGAAACGAAAACATATGCCTCGCTAAGCTGCTATATCACCTTCTGCTAATCATCTGCCATGGAACTAATGTAAGTAGTACGATGGCCTAAATTTAGAGGAACGGATTTTGATTCCTACGTGGAGCATCAGGATTTTGGTTTTTCGTGATTATAAAAAATTAATAAATACGGATCATGAAATGACTATTAATTTCAGGGAATTGCCGAATCACTGTCTGTATTGCTTTGTAGTCGCCTTTACCTCTATCTGCAAAACTCTGCATTGAGGCGACAATAGACACAATATATCTTATCTGCGTTTAGCTGCCAAGAATCTCTTGTCTCAGGCTGCTTAATTGACATGAAAGAGGAAAGTTTGATATGCGCTTATATCAGAAAATTTAAACGAATTTGTAACACGTAATATTATGATGTTTTCTATACAAACTGACTATTACTCTAAATAGCATTTTCATCATTCAGTAGAAATTTTTGACATCGACTTTAAATTCTGCATACCTTCATTGCAAAAAAAAAAAAAGTTAAATGTAATACGTATACGGTAAAGGTGGCTTCAATAACCTACAAAAACTGTTAATTGTTTAGATTTTTTTCCCAATATTTTCGCTGTTGCATTGACAACTGTTTACTGTAACGCGGAAAAAAGTATTTGCATGCAAGTCTTATTTTAAGGGAAGGGATTATCTTTTTGCATTGCAGTATAATATTCAATATATATATATATATATAGATAAAATATATGTCTTGCAAAACATCAAGAAAATCGTTAACGTATTTTGTGTGGAATATATTATATTAGTCTAATTACTTTAAATATGTTTTGTGAAATTATTACTAAAATCTCTAGCAAACTCTCAAATTGGTTTCGATTTCTGGCCTCTGCTGTAATCATAACATAATAACTTAAAGACTACATTTTCTTGACAAATATTTTGCTGCAGAGATAACGGTTAACATTGTTTATTGTTTTATATATGTTTAGAATACATTAATACGTAATTAACGCTAACGTAAACAAATATTTCATGTCTGTAAGCTATTCACTATTTCAGTTATATTTCATTAAATTATTTTTAGATTATTACTCAGAATGCAAAAAATCCGAAGGACAGGGATAATTCAGAAGGCTTTAACTGTTTCGTGCTACAATTTTATTTGGGTGATAAAACAATTGAGTATTTCGAGAACCATTGCGTTATGTCAATAAAAAAAAAGAATAAAATGTCGGCATTAAAATTAAACAATTTCAAGTTTGTAATATAGTCTGGTATTACAATTAATTAAACGAATTTTTTAAATCGTAAACGGGCTTTAAGGAAAAATTGTATTTCATAAAATACTTATTTAAATGTTACAGTGTTCCCCAGTTTATGCAGCCAAATTAAAAGATATTAATAGTTATAAGCTAAAAATACATATTATACTATTTATGTAATGAAAATATGAAAGAAATTGTTGCTGTATTTAAATTTACCAAAACGTTGTGTAGAACGTTGTGTTTATATCGTGCAGATGGCTTTTGACTGCTGGACCGAAAATCGCACATAAAGACTTACTGGGCTTGTAACAATTAACAAAGCATTTAATTATTATTTTCTATTCCTCTAAAATATTATACACATACGGGAAACCAGACGTAACACGGGAGTAACAATAAAATTCCGCTGTTTGTTCCATACTCTCCGTCTTATGTGAGCACAATATACAATGTACTATATACAGTATATACTAGCCGGGCTGACTGCGGCGTTGCCTGCGTGAAATTATGTAATGTCAACAGTAACTCTGGATAAAATAGGTGATGAAGGCATTTAACAGCCAGCGTACTCCTTAGTTCAGTGTAAAGAGCGCGCGCAATATGCTCGTATGATGTCATAGTAATTCCCATCGCAAAGTCTTACACGGGACACGAACCCGTAACCCCACCCCTTCCACGCCACAAACTTTATACAATACCTGAGTGAATGTTAAAGACATGCCGTGATAATTCTTTCGCACGTAGTGGCTACGCGTCCAAAGAAGTTTTATTTATGAGTAGGTTGGCAAAAAGAAACGACTGTTGAGTTATTTCGCCGTGATCATTCTCTTTTTTCGGGAGACTGTAACATTTTACTGCTTTTCACCTACTTAATTTTCGAATTTCATAAGAACCTGACTTTGATTTGTATATATTTACATAAGCTTCATTCTTATAAAAAGTCATCTCGATATCTCAACGGGTGTAAGCGGTACAGACGATTATTTGAAATCACATATTGTTTTTTTAACAGCTTTTAAGGACGAATTTCGAAAAATCCTGAAATTACTTTTTTTATATTTACGTAAGATTTATTTTAAAGCAAAACCATTTGAATATTTCGACTGGTGTAGGAGATAAGTGGGATTAATTAAAAAACACGTTATATTTTTTTAAGAGCTATCAAGGACGAATTTCGAAAAATTGTAAAAATACTTTTTAAATATTTACTTAAGCACCATTAAATTAAAAAATCATCACACCTTCTGAAATAGTTTAGGAGATATCACAAATTAATGAAAAACGCATTTTACGGCTTTTCACCCCCTTAATTTTCGAATTTGTAAAATTGAAAATTTTGCGAATATGCATTTCTTTGGGCAAAATTATGAAGTTAAAAATTTTTTGATAGCATTCCCGGTTAATGAGACATTAAGGATTCTTTTAAAACACATTTCACCCCTTTTTACCCCCTTAATTATCGAATTTCGAAAAATCGTTTCTTAGTGGATGCCTACCGGACAAGGGGTAAGCTTCCCTCAAAATTTCATGCTTCTAGGTCCAGCGGTTTGGGCTGTGCTTTGATGTGTGAGTGAGTGTGTCAGGACACTTCGTTATATATATATATACATATATATAAGGTGTTTCTAAATTCGACCATCATAAGTCAGTTTTCAAGGGCTTATTGCTCCCCTTATATTCGGATTAGGTACTGGGTGTCCTGTTTGTTTTCTGCTTCATTTTTCATAAGCTATTAGTTGCCGACGTTTGATGGTCGAATTTAGAAACATCCTATATATATATATATATATATATATATATATATATATATATATATATATATATATAGATGCATGGTGATTAGAGCGGCCTCATTATGTTATACAAGTGTTTTTAAACGTATCGAGGAGCAGAAGTGTTTGATGCATTCAACAATTAGCGACGTATAGACATGAAGCCCATCAGTACATGCTCTTCCTAAACACAAAGCAGCATGTCTCTTATTAAGCGAGCAATTGTAATGACGAAGCAAGACCGCAAGACCGCAGGCATGCCAAATCAACCAGTAAACGTGGAACAAATACCACATCCGTCACATATTCCCACACAAAATGTATCTCGGGGTTATATCAGGGTATTGGGGATTCCACGATGGCACTCTGTTATTGGGGAAACCACGGACACTGTGATATATGTAGGTGGAGCTACATATAATTTGTAAGGACAGGTTTTACTGACTCTCTCAACCTTAGGCACGAGGCAAAGTTATGTCATTGGTTTAAAAACATTACAGTAAATTACGTTACATTTTCTTCGGTAACTTTACATATTCGTGTGCGTAACTAAAAAAAAAAAAAAAAAAAAAAAAAAAAAAAAAAAAAAAAAAAAAAAAAAAAAAAAAAAAAAAAAAAAAAAAAAAAAAAAAAAAAAAAAAAAAAAAAAAAAAAAAAAAAAAAAAAAAAAAAAAAAAAAAAAAAAAAAAAAAA
>PNEQ01017371.1:0-28639 GCA_003012365.1 Medauroidea extradentata | reverse complement strand
CGTATCGTATCTTACAAAAATGTGTTTAATCAACAGTATATAACAGTTTGTAACAATTGAAATTGCATATTTTCTAAGTAGGCGGTTTACAAAAGGTGCCTATTGTTCTTACGTCCATTATTCATTCTATTTGCAAGAATTTAAAGAACAAAAAAAGTCAAGTCATTATATTCCATACTCTAGACGTGATATTCCTACACGTTGACTACAATTCACAGGAGGAAAAATTTCTATTCATTAATGGTTCATTATACATTTATCTTATTTCTATATTTTTGAGTCAGTTTAATGCTTAGAAACTATATTTATGGAAATAAACATTAATTTCATTTTTACCTTATTGTGATACATAATATATAAAAAAGTAAAAAAAAAAAAAGTTCGGAGTGACCGGGATTCGAACCCAAATAAAATTATCACCGGGTCGACACGTTAGAGCCTGAGCTACTCAATCAACTTCGTAAGAATGCTCAATAAAATATACATTTACAGCAAAACTTTTAAAATTACAAATTTGATGATTTTGGACTATTTGGGCTTTTAAAATGCTAATGAGTTATTCTTTAGTATTCCTGCTGCCACAAAGTTTCATTTTCTGTATTATTAGAATGTTTTTGTTTTCTCTTTTTATTATTAAAAGCGATATTCGTCCAGCAAGCGGTAAAATACGTTGTAACGTACGTATCCGTCTGTAGGGCTAAGCGTAGGAAAAGTCACAGATCAGTCCTGAATAGGCAATGTCCGAACCTAAACCCTTATACAAACGTTTAGGAATACCGATAAGGCCTAGGCATGACATATGCTGCACCTAAACCCTTATACACACGTTTAGGAATACCGGCCTAAGGTGTTGGGTCGGCACGACTGAGCTGATGAGGTGCGTGTGGCATCACGAGGATGGCAACACGGCAGCGGTGGTTGGTGTCGAGGCTGTGTGACGCCAATGGGCTGCAGGAAGGACGAACAACACTTGTGGTGTTGTGTTGGTGTGCTGCAGAGGCGGTGAGTTGTGGAGAACAACACTGACGGTGTTGTGTCGAGGAGGGCAGTAACTGGCTACTTGAGGAGACTGTCTACCTGGTGAGTCAAGAGAAGGAGTGCTTCGAGAGTTCGCTATTGGTCCTGTTCGGAGGAGGTGCTAAGCTTGTGCAGAGAGGCTGGTGAGTACATCTTGGTGGTGTCAGGAAGACGTCTTGGTGACGTCGGAGTCTACTGCGAGGCTACAGGCACATACCTTCGGAGCAGTACTGGGTGAGACAAAAGGGCTTCTGCTGCGGGTCGACAGGTGAAGGCGGTACGCGACAGGAGTCGAACCGAATACCTCAAGAGTAAAGACAGCGGTGAACTCTGGGTGCTGCATTGTACCTGGTGAGCCATCCTCCCTTAGGACTGTTAAGGTTATACATTGTCTTTATTTGAGAGACTGTTGATTCGATATCTGACTGAATTTTTATTGTGATTTGTAGTCTTTTAATTGATTAATAGTAAATATTTTTGTGCTTTAATTGTCAAAGCTAATTAACGTTATGTGGCACAGTACTAATTGTGTGCATAACTAATTGTGTTGTGAGAGTTATAGTTGATTACAGTTTTGTGTATTTTGTAGCTTTGTGAGCTATTAAATCCAGTACTTAATTTAACTCTTTTATTTCTAATTATAAGACTTCTATCCCAAAAGAACTCATGGGAATTGCCCACATGAAATTTTGTGTTCCAAACTAGTAACAATATGAAGAGATGCCTGGTTATTCGCCAAAATGTATATACACTTGTTTTAGTCAATGTCTTTCATGCACATCTGCAGCTCAGCAACATGGTCGGTGGTTGGATGTTTTACACTGTCAGCGACACAGCACTTCACAGACGTGTGTTGTCTCAGTAGTATTATTCAGATAGGCACAGTGAAACGAGCGACGCCTCTGCAGATATTCATGCAAGAACAGAATATATGTATAGTAAGACACTAAAACCAGTTAGTGCAAAATTCTTTTTGGGAAAAAATTAGCGACTTTAACTGTGAAACAAACTGTAAACGTGCTCGCAAGGCATTGAGACACATTGGCGATATAATTCATCTAGTGAAAATCAGGTTTTGACATTAATGGAGCCCACGATTTTTAGCGAAATGCGTTCTGCAACAGTATGTTTCAATGCCTAATGTGCACATGGCTATTGACAGAATGTGTTATTACGTGACTCAACAGGAACAAGGTTACTGCGATACCACACGTCTGTGATTTGCAGGTAGAACCCCGAGACACTGAGAGTTAAAAACAGCCAATCACTGACAATGAAGCTGGGCTGCATATATGCACATAAGGCATTGAAACAAACTGTTCGCAAAATTCTTCCGCGAAAAATCGTGGGCTCTAGATATTAATATGTGAGGGAAATGAGAAGGTGTGTGTACGTACGGCGTAGTAGCAGCCTATGGCGATGGTGCCGGTGCGAAGGTTACAGCCGAAGACACACTTGTCGACGTGCATGTCTGACTTCCTGGTCGAAGACTGCCTCGTGTGTGTGTGATGGGCCTGCGTACTGCCGAGGCTAACACCACGCCTTGGCGCTATCGTACCACCTGTGTCGGCGATAACCTGCCTGTTGAGATAGTCACATGACGACAACCAGGTGTGTCGCCATTCCTCATAATACACCTCCAAGGGAGGACAGAGTGACGCCAATAGCTGTCTCAGATATCTCCCGTCACAACACGCTGTTTCGCGGTCAACATTTTGAATAATGACACTGTAATATTATGGACATACGCCATTGCGATGTATGTCGTCCCAGAAATCTTAGAATGAGACAACGAGAAAAAAAAAAGAGAAAACAAGCCTAGTTGGCTGTAGTCAACACATCCATAAACCAAAACAACAGAACATGAAAGATTCAATAAGAAATCAGTCAACAACAAATAAGGTACCAAAAATAAAAGTCTAAATACAAAATAATCTCAGCACGTCACAATTAAGACAGCACAGACAATTCTGAGACGAATACAATAATGAACACAAGACAAGATAACAACGACGACTTCACAGACAACATACTAGACGAATCAACGATAAATAGGGCAACGACTCTACGCACAAGCGAAAGCCAGTATTCTTCTGGTAAGTTGAACGTGTGTTGAAACCCAGAAAACAGTCAAGTTTTCCCGCGATAAACCATCATCTATAACTATTCTGTTTAAATGCCTTACAAGCAGACCTGCTTCATGGTCAGTGATTGGTAGATATGCTGGGAAAACGCCAAAGTATTTTGGGGCTATGTATTTTGCTAAACAATATTGCGATCTGTGCTTTGTACTACTAGACGACTGTTGTATGGCATGGTTAAAATGGTTTTTTTTTACAGGCGAATTACAAACGTTGAGCAGTGCCGCGCCATAGTTAGCACACGCCGAGTTGAATGGAGACTCGTCAATAACGAATAAAGAACGCCTTGCAGCACATGTCTAGGGACAGGTATATTTCGGGAAAAGATTTTTGCCCCGCTTTGTTTTAGTGGCGCACATCTGCAACTCTGTTTCGTGGTTATTGGCAGACTGTTTCTGTGCAGAGTTGTTATTCATTTGATTGTGCCAATCAGTACACGTATGTGAAGCAGTAGTGGTAAGGTGGCCAGTAACCGACGTATGTAATGCAAAGGGCCATGAACTTTTCGCGAAAATAATTTTGCCACTGTTTGTTTCAGTGCCTTATCGGCACGTCTACAGTTATGATTCATAGTCAGTGATTGGATGTTTTAACTGTCACGTGTCTTGAGGTTCTACCAGCAAATAACATACATGTGGTGTCGTAGTAACCTCACTGTGGTTGGCACAGGAAAATGAGAGACATCACTTTCCAACGACACGCTGCCAATAACTATGAACCAGGGCTGCAGGTGTGTACGTAAGTCACTGAAACAAACTGGGGCTAAATTTTTTCGCGGAATGTTCTTGGCCCTAAAATGCACTTTCGCTAGAGATGATGGTATATCGCGGAAATGTTTTGTGCCAACATGCCCTTGAAAACACTGTAGTTTCTTGTGTCATGTATGATTTGGTGATGTACGTCTGACACAATCGTAGCTGTCTGCAGACCAATAACAGGCATCAAATATTACAATAGCGGGCTTCTAATTGGCTCAGTCAAATAGGGCAACAGCCCCACGTACAAGCTAAAGTCAGTAATCTTTTCATAAGCTGAACGTACATAGAAACACAACACTCAAGTTTTCCCCCGACAAATCATAATTTCTAATAACCGCTTCTCCGCGCAAGCGTTGGCGTGAAGTGCTTTACATTTACCCTTTTTTTGCTATTGGTAAAGCAATGATTTTGTAGCGAAAAGATTTTTGCGACTTTTGCTTTCAATGCATTATGTGCACATCTGCAGCTCCGCTACATCGTCTGTGATTGAATGATTTTTCTCATACTTGTATCGGCAAATTACAGACGTACGATGTCACAGTAATCTCAATCTGATTGGTGCAGTCAAATGAGAGACGTGTCTGAACAAAGACACGCTGCTAATAACCATGAAGCAAAACTGCCGCTGTGCACGTGACACACTGAAACAAAGTGGGACATAATTCTTTTCGTGACAAAGTCGTGGCCCTGCTTATTAGACTCTAAGCGGTGACCACATTATTTTATTTATGAGCAATGTAGTTCAAAGGCTGACGTTTGTTTCTATAGTTAGGTTTTATTTTCTAATCCGATTATTAATTTACCGGTTACGGCAGTCTGAACAAAACAATTTTTGACCGTTTTGAGTGATCGGAAAATAATGTTTCTAATAAACGTGCCGAAATTTTGAAACTAAATATATACTGTTCAAAGTGTGTGTTCTTTTCGTAGATGTACATATATAATGCGCGTTAAATAGTTTCGTCAAAAAGAGAATAGTCGTAACTCTCTGCAACTCATTTTAATGCTATATAGGGAGGCCCCTTAACCTCCAGAAGCTGGGTGTTAAGCAGACTTGGGAAAATTAACCAAAAATCTAACTGATTAAAGTTGAAGTAAATGCCTTAAAAATTAACTGATAAAAGTTAAAAGTTAACTTTTAAAATATTAACTGATAAAAGTTAAAGTTAAAATAAAATTAACTGATTAAAGTTAAAAGTTAGTGTGTCCCAAAATAATTGTTTGGAGAAAAATAAAGTTACACACGTGACCACATTACCAAGTAATTCCTTATTTTAACACCTTGAAAACAATTTTAAAATAATGATATTTCTTTCAGTTTCTGAAAAAAAAAATCCCGGCCACTGTGACATAGTAAAAGTTAAAAATGAAAACTATTCAAATAACAAGTTAAATTAATGTTTACAAACTCTGTGCGCTGAACCAGACCAACAAAGTAAATCGCGCTCTTCTTATGTTCCTTCGTTTCAGAGAAAACATTTGTTTGCTATGTTATCGATCTGCTGGTCGAGACAAACGCGACAGTAGCACCACCTATTGTAACATGTTCCTTTGACTCGGCTTGCATCGTGTAGTTAGTGCTAGGTGTATAAATAGAAAATGCTATTTTTGATGTTAATATTGTGTGTTGGTGTTGGACTCTAAAGCAATCCAGTTATTTTATAGTGCAGTCATCGGTTTGCAGAAACTAACTCGTTACTTTTAATCGCTAGCCGAAAAATTTTAACGATTAAACGTTTAAAATGGTCTAGTTTATAAGGAACGATTAAGGGGGATGGAGCACCAAAGCAATACATTTTCACAATTTTCGACATAACTTTTTCCCTCGCTTATTATAGAAAATCTAGCCTAGACAATCCGTAGATTACATTTTTGTACAACTCCTTATTTTAATACATAGTCACAAACTTCCTTATTTTTGAAGCACTGATGGCAGATAGGAAAAATGTATATTTTTCCTATACACTATCGCTGCTCCAAAAATAAGACGGCCTGTGACTTATGTAGTAATGTAATGAGTTGTACAAAAGTATCATTTCCAGATTGTTGAGACTTGATTTTCTATAAAAAGCGAGGGGAAAAAGTTATGTCGAAAATTTTGAAAACTCACAGGTTTGGCGCACCATCCCCTTAAGTTAAGAAGTTACCCGAATTTTTTACGATTAATTTTAATCTTTAATCCCAAGTCTGGTGTTAAGGCATCCAATCACAGACCACAAAGCAGAGATGCGGATGCGTACGTACAGCACTGAAACAAAGTAGTGCAAAAATATTTTCGCGGAAACTTCCTGTCTCTGTGTCACCTTGCAGTTTAGCCAACTGTCTACGTTTCCCGCGATAAACTAGTATCTCTACTGATTGGGTATTTTTACTCTCTGGCGCCTTGGGGTCATAGACACAAATCACAGACGTTGTTCACATAGGCCCGATCAAATTAAAGACGTCCCTACGTAAACACACACTGCCGATAACCACGAAGAAAAGCTGCAGATGTGCACGAATGACATCGAAATAAGTTGGTGCAGAAATATTTTCGTGGAAACTGACAGTGCCTAATCATTAGGGACCCTCGAATTTCGCGAAATTATTTCTGTGACATTATTTTTTTCAATGCCGTACACGTATACCTGCAGCTTTACTTCCAATTAATTTAACACTCGGCGTCTTGGAGTCGTATCAACAAATCACAGACGTTTGATATCATAGTAACCTTGTTCTGATTGGCAAAGACGGGCACAGTCTACAGCAATTTTCATCTTCTTATTTTTATAATTGTATTTGTACCAGATATGTTTTTTTCTTATTTTAGACACAAAATGTGACTAAATTTTTCACTTAAAAAATTTTTAATCTCGCACAGTTTTTTCGTAAGGGCTCGTTAAATTCAAAATATGCATATTTACTTTTTAAGGACGACATTAAAACCAACTCACTTTCCAAACGGCTAAATTCACAGTGAATAATATTGTTATATGCTACAAGTTCGTTCAGCTACGTTAAACAAAAAAAAAAATATAATAATTTGGTTTTTTCTAAAAAAAAAATATTGAATTTTTTAAATTTATATTTTAAATTTCAGCATTTTTACTTAAATACATAAATAATGTTATTCTTTGTTTTAATCACGAGAAATTGTAGTCTGAGGCATCTTCATCCACTGCGAATATATTTTTTTACTTTGATACGTCAGTTGGTTTTAGTGTTGTCCTTAAAACTGTAACATTCAAATTTTGACTTTAACGAGCCATTACACGAAAACTATGAAAGATTAAAAAAATCCATAAGGGCAAAATTTAGTCACCTTTTATGTCTAAAATAAGAAAACATATATATGGTACGAATAAAAAATAAAAGCATGGCGATGAAAATTGCTGTATCGCGTCCTTAAATGAGTGACGCAAAACAAAACAACGCTGTCAAACACCCCAAAGAAAAACTGCAGGTGTGCGCGAAAGGGATCAAAACAAGCTGGTACAAAACTTTTTTCACGAAAAGTTCTTGCACCTAATCATGTTACTTAAGTTTGGACTCTTCCATCGGAGCACAAACAACTAGGTTATCCGGTGGCAGAAAGCTGACCAACAAAGCACTTGCTTGGCTCACGTGCAAACCTACCAACTTTGGAAGGTTCAAAGAGAAAGAATTTCCCCAGGGCCGCAAACATTAACCCCACCGAATAATGCGGAGAATCCCGAGTCTTCACTTCGAAAATTTTTGATTTTAAGAGGAGTCCTGGACTGGCGCATTAAGGCTTCTGCCTACCTCGGAGCGCGGCGGGAGCAAGGACAGAGTTTTACATGTTAAACTAAATTCCGTGTAGCTCAGTCACCCTTTGAGATATCGCTTTCGGATGGAAACCATTTTCTGCATTGAGAAGAGGAGAATACTGCTACGTAAACGAAAATGTGAAAAGAATTTTATGTGTACGGGGTTTTTAGTGTTTAATTGGCATGAAAACACTTATTTGCTCATAGTTTTCAGGGTATTCATATAACTTGCTAAAAGATTTCGTAGCAGTGTGGGCTGTATCGTACTGAACAAAAAAAGTCAGTGCTGGCATATATGTAGGTTTGAAAGTGACTGAGATATTTAGGAATATACTTTAACCCTATCCTTGCTGCCGCCGGAGCTCTGAGGTAGGCAGAGTCCTTAACGGCGTTGCAACGTGTCACGCGTATTCTTTTTTACACGAAACCCCTTAACTTATTCATATTATGTTTATGTACGAAAATAACACACACTTGAAACTACGATTCTATGTTTTCAAAAATTCAGCACGTGTGTTAGGAACATGATTTTCGGGCCTTCCAAAATGGCTAAAAACTTTTTTTTTTTTTTAAGACTGCTGAAAATATTACCTGAATTCGTAAAGTGCAAAGCGAGAGACATGCGTTACCCCTTACTTCATACAATTCAACGAAAACCTTACACGCCAGTTTGGCGCTCGGCGAATAGAGGCGATATGCTTCTCGCCAAGAGTGGAACACTGGTTCTTATCGCTACGCTGTTCCCACGCGTCAAAGGGATAGCGGTGGCCGAGAGGTCAGACCTCTCGCCTTCCACCAAGGCGATCCGGGCTCGATTCCCGGCGGGGTCGGTCTCCGGATTTTCGCAAGTGGGAATCGTGCCGGACGATGCCGCTAGTCGGCGGGTTTTCTCGGGGATCTCCCGTTTCCCCCACCCATTCATTCCTGCACTATTCACTACTCACATCATGTCATCCCTGTTAAGCGCTGACCAAAATCTCTCACTCACCCACGTGTCAAAGGTGTAAATTCGACTCCGGTGAAGACTCCTCTTAAGGTTGAAAATGGTACTACTTCAGCAAGAACGAATATGACCGCGATGAATGGGGATACGGAGTCAAGCTGTGTTGGAGACCATGTAGTTATGTACGTAGGCGACTCAATATTACATGAATTTACCTTCTTTGAGGAGCACGTAGAACCATAGTTTTCATTATTATTATTGGTCTTCCCAAACCTACCATATCCTTTACTTTGAGCCTGTCGTATTTCTTGTGACCATTTTCTTCCGAGGTTATTGCTGTTGGGCTCTTGGGTGCACACTTACGTGTGTTCAAGTGCGATAAAGTCATAATTTTATATTTATATGAAACAGTGTTAGTTATGTAGACGATACTTGTGAGTGCAGTTTCCTCTTACGAAACAATATTAGCAGACGTAGTTTTCTCGTAACGGTGCGTCAAAGTCAAATTTTGCATGTTATGCTGTGCCATGCAAATAGTTAAAACCAATTAACTTACGAACGTGAAATAATTCACAGCGAAATAACATACCGTAAAGTGAGAATACTTTGCCCCTGCCTGGGTAACTTTGCACCACCTAATTAATTTCAATTCAAATGAAAATTTCAAGAAACCCTTTACGTTCAAGTGTAGTTAATTACTTCTGCTGTGAATGGAGAATTTTGTATGTTAAAAAAGCTTCAAACGTTTAATTTAAACAAAAAATAGTGGTGCAAAGTAACCCCAAAATATGGCAAAGTATCCCCACCTTGCGGTACTATGGACTACGTAATAAAACATTTGAAAAAATCCCGCTAACACTTTTTTTTTTAATTTGCAACTTTTTTCAGTACTTTTGCGATTTTTTTTAATGCATAAATATTACATTGCGTTTTTTTTTTTTTTTTTTTTAATCTTTTATTGCATAGCTCATGGGATGTTAGTTCATAGTGAATTATCTTGCTTAGTAGGTCAGTTGGTTTTCACTATGTGCATGGTAGCGTAACAGGTAAATGTTGACTTTGACACCCCGTTATGAGAAAACTATGTGAGATAAAATTGTTTCTTAGGTGTGAAATGTACTCACATGTATTGTCTACAAACGTAAAAATATTTCATAAAAGTATAAAATTATTATTTTATCGCACTTGAACACCCTTAAGGAATGTTGATATTCTATCAGTATGTAGTCCTTGTAGTTACCTGTAGGTCAATGATGACGTCTGTGAGGACACTTTAGTGTGTCAGCTTACTAGCGTTCTTTTGTTTACCGATTTCCATAGATAATAAGAAAGATATTCGTGGTCAGCCGCGAGTTATGCACTAGTCCGTGTTGTTCATTGCATGTAATACGACTTTCGCCTCGAAAAGTTAATGCATAAATTCTTCAAAGCTTTCTAGATACTATAAATGTAGTGGTGACAAGTATTGTTGTTCTAAGTAAAGTGAAGAGATTATGGGTAGTGTTTCAAGAGAGACGTCACCGCCGATTAGGCATGATAGGAAGTCGCTGATATCTTTGATAAAATGTTAACTTCTTTTTCTATCCACTCTGACGATAACGACTTCTATTCGTGATACCCTATCACCGCTTCCGCTGAAAATGATTGTAATTTGGACTACACTAAGGTCAGTTTTCAAAGAGAGGCGTGAGCTTAAGGCAATGGTCCATTATTTATACTGCTTTCACGATACTTATACTTTATTCCTAAAAGAGAGTAAATATCGAAGAACTGTGTGTTACAAACTGTTTTTGCTATTCAGTATAATTTTTTTCTGGACAAACAATTAGGCTATTTAGATTTAGCTAGTTAGTTCGTTAATGAGAATTTCCTTTAACTGCATAATTAGTAGAAACAGTCGAGTATTTTATCTTGAAAAAATTAGTTAACGTAGTATGCACTCTTTATTACAAAAATTTGTACCGGTTTTTATATCTGCTCTCGTTTAGGGTTTAAAAAGTAATTATCGTAAAAGCGGTAGAAACTATGGATCATGGCTTTAACCAAAATAATTGCTACTCAACAACGTGCTTATTATTACAAAGTATATTTCAAAATGTGTTATACATATTACAAAACACGTACATACAAGTCACTTTAATTCCAATATATAAAACGTAATTTATTTATATGAACAACACGAGGTTACAATCAGCAGCTGGGAGATGCTGCAGTTCAGTCATGCAGAGAGGACGTATTGTGTGAAGGGCTTGCAGACATTGTTTCTAGTATAAATGCTACATAAATAGGTACACAGATTATTGCAGCCCTCGTCAACGTGATCCAGCTGCGGTGGAAAGAAAATGCTGCTCTTGCGCATGGGTGTCAGGGCTTGGGTACCCCGATGTCTCCCTCGAGCAGGGACTTCCGGTAGCTGTGTACCACCAACAGGAAGTAGAAAAGAAGAACTGGAACACGACAAACAAACGTGCCAAAGTTAGAGAAATAAACGTAAACAAAATGATAGCTAAGTAATGTGGTTGGTTGGCTTTCACGGCCGTTGTCTTCACTTCTTAAGGCGCCCGCCTACTGGTCGTGTGTTTGTGTGAGTGAGGCACGGCGCCAAGGGCGATGTTGACCGGCTCATCTGGTGCGGTATCGCCTCTACCACAAGACTCTGAAACGGGCGTGCAGTGGTGTCATAGATCACTCGCCTAATGACACTTTCAATGCTCACCCCATATTTTTATTGGGGGAAAGTATTAATCAAAGTCCATTGCATGCACGTAGAGTAATTTCACACGAATCTTGTCAATAGTTTTTCAAATACAACAGGTTTAAAAAGTTGTTTTAGTCTCTTTGAGGGGATCCAAAAAGATTCTTCGAATTGACAATAAGCTTTGAAACTACCCTTCCGTCATCATTTGAAGTGAATTTTCTTTTCGTACATAGACACAATGGACATATGGAATAGTTTCGTAAAAACGTATTTACGAACACGCTACAACGGATTTTAAACGCGTGGTAGGCGAGACTCGTAAGGTGGTTTCTTAACTACAATTAACGTACTTAATACACGCACGTACGTTAAGGGTGTTCAAGTGCGATAAAATCATTAGTTTTGTATATTTATGAAATATTGTTAGTTTTGTAGACGATACGTGTGAGTAAATTTTCCTATTACGAAGCAATTTTAACTGGCATAATTTTCTCATAACGGTGCATCAAAGTCAAAATTGGCATGTTCTTCTGCCATGCAAATAGTGAAAACCAATTGACTTACACAAGTGAAAGACTTCACAGTTAAATAGCATATGACGGGGTACGTAATGAAACATTTTTAAAAAATCCCGTGAACTATTTTTGTATTTTAAAAAACTTCTGAATTTCCAACTTTTTTCTTGTATTTTTGCGATTTTGTCTAAAATTGAAAATATTTCGTTATGGTATTTTTATTGCTTTATTGCATAGCTCATGGGATGTCAAATCACATTGAATTATTTTGTTTATGTAGGTCAGTTGGTTTTCACTATTTGCATGGCAGCAGAACAAGCAAATTTTTACTTTGTCGCGCCGTCTTGAGAAAACTTTGGGAGCTAAAATTGTTTTGTAAGAGGAAACTGTACTCACAAGTATCGTCTACTAAACTAACACTATTTCATAAAAATATACAATTATGATTTTATCGCACCTGAACACCCTTAAGTACTAGAGATTGACTTCACAATAACATTTAAGCTAGATATGCGCGGAAGTGGTTTATGTCATAAAAGATTTTCGGTAATACATTATTGTACTTTATTTTTATTTTTTCGTAGAAAATTTAATAATTTTAGACCACAAGATAACATTTCTTTATGTAAATTAATTATTAACTGAGTCTTGCGTTTGCACACGCTGCATTCACAGCCACCAGTTAGCGTACGTACGTACGAAGTAGGAAGTTGATCAACTTTGTTACGTACGTACGCACGCTATGCGAGGATGTGTATGGTAGAATGCACACTTCGTGTTTCTACACGTACGTACGCGCATACGCTAAGTGATTGTTGTGAATCTAGCTTTGGGCTTCAGGTTTGAAGACGCGTCCGTTGGTTGCTTGTCTAGCGGCGTTCCGGCAGTCACTACAGAGGTTATATTGAGGTTGAATGTTGACTTGTATTTAATTTTTTTTAAGTCGAAAGACATGTACATTAGAATTTAAATTACTAACACATGTTTAGTTTGCAGGTTATGTAGAGTCATAGATGTTTGGTTAAAATAATTTTGCGCCAACGCCTTATGTGCACATATGCAGAACATGTCTTTGTCAAGTGTCTCGCACGACGTTCAACCTTCATAGTACCTGTTTTTAAATTTCAAAACTAAGATTGTTATCATCGAGACTAATATTGTTTTACGTTCTTGTCCAAAATATTCTTTACTGAATATTCATTTATAAATTCTTCATCAAATAGGAAAATTTTATTACTCGCACTTCGTAAATATGTTGGCAACAATGTTTAATACAAGTATATTGTATTATACGTTTTTAAGAGAACTACAGGCTTAAAATGCGTCACAATCATAGGTTTGAGGAAGGAAAATCTTTATTAGGTCTTGATTTGCACCTAAAAGTTGCGCGGGGCTTTAATTGGCTGTAAATTCAACATAACCTCAAACTCGCACAACCTGTATAAAAGTAGTATATTTTGTATAAATGCCTGTATTTCTGTCTTGAAATATCAAGAGTTGAACTTGTGTATGGGTACTACAATAATTAGGGTAGTGAAACTCAAATTATTTAGTTGCAGCAACCATTACATAACCCTACCTTTTATCGTCTGCATCCACCTCGTGGTAAGTGCAAATAACCAATTTGTATGTGTTACACAACATAGACAAATACAGGTTCATAATTTACTGACAGAACAAAATCTTAGAATAAACACAGTCGTTTGGAATAAAAACACGTTTTTTCACGAAAATTCTGTGATTCGTGAAGTATTAACTTAATAAATAGCACGCCTCAAACCCTGTTACGAAGAAGACGACACAAAATCGATAGGGTCAGGGTAGCCAAATGTAATGTTTAAAGTACGACTTGACTTTTAAAACTTCTATACTCAATAATTTTTCAATGTTGATGTTTCAATCAGTTTTGGACTTAAAAACGTCCCGATATAAAATAGCTTTGTAATTAGAATTTATTATATTATTTTAGACAAAAAATGTATTGTACTTTCTGATGTTCGCAAACACATTCTGCCTTATATTTTTTAACGGCCCATGTATTCCCTATACAGCTGCGGGCCCCTGCGACTATCTCCTCTACGCGAGCGTTGCCAACCTTCAGTAATGTCAGGATTGTACTTTCTTCCCGAAAAGATCGTACAAAGACTTTCCAAGATCGTACATTAGCAAAAAAAAAAAATTTTCTGAAGACCTTTGAATGTGGTGATAAGACTTTCAAAAACATAATAAAACAGAATTATTGGGTACAAACTAAATTGTCAGTCAGTAGAACCGAAGTATACCGGCGTGCACAAATATTACATTGAAATTCACGAAAATTTAAAAAGTGGAATTACGCAATTCCAGATAACTCGGTGAGAGATAGTAACACCGACGTATGTTTCTATCAAAACATTTATTGCCATAGGTAACTATGAACAAAGCTAAGCTCTGAGGACAAAAAATGGTAACGATCGTACAATTGGCGTACGATCCGTTAGTTAGACTGAAAATTGTACAATACACAAAATTATTGTGTTTATACGATCAGGATTGTACGGTTGGAAACGCTAGCTGAGGCTACCGCGCACACTTGCCAGAGCGCCACAGCGGCGCCACCTATCGCACTCGGAGAATTACGGTACTACACATCCGCACCACCTTCATTTAGTCGTGACACCGGGGAATTCTGCTACAAACAACAGTAACCAGGTACTATAGTGAGGCGATCACGGATGTAGTCGTCATACTCGGAAAGCGTAGCTCGTTTGACTGTGCCAATGAGAACATCGTTACTGCGACACCACACATATTTGATCTGGGGACAATTTAATAACGCGCACCATAACCTCTCGTCGACAGCGTGGTCACCAGAGACGAGACAGGGTCAGAGTTTCAGAGAGTAAGGAAAGGAAGCGGCTATGGCCAGTTTTTAATAAACCAATTCGAAAACTGAAACCCAGATGTAACGACAGGAAATTCCACTCAGAATCTTCCGAATGCAAGTTCAGTGCAAATTTCAGAGAACATAACTGCGCTTTCAAAAACAACCCGCTATAGTAGGATAGGTATTTTAGTCATGTAACCAGGTTTTGTCGATCATCGGAACTTTATAAACGCCTATTCATGTTTTAAAGATGACGGTAAAAAGCTGCATGCGTATCTTTTACGTTTAAAATGTCTGACTAATTTCAACGTCCACAGTATATTGTTAATACGTTATATTATTTATTATTACACTTAATTTTCGTTTTGTGCTTGTTTCTACGATGCTTTTAACACATTCCATTCAGTTTAACCTCACAGAAAAAAATTATTGTGCTATACATTATACCGTTCGTCTCAAAATATTGCATTACATGGTAAAACCAATTTGTAAAATATTCTGGTAGTATTAACCCTGCCAAATAATTTTGTGGTCGCCACAAACACATTTTTTCATCACTACTTAAATAAAAACAAAATAAAAAAATTAAAAAAAAACTATGTTTTCTTCGAAGAAAAATAAATGAGTTCTCAAAAAAAATTTGAAAATTTATTTTCTAAGTTGTTAAGTAAGAAAGATTGAGTGTGCAGTTATTTCTAAGGGTGTATGAATCTCCACAACGTGGAGATGGAAAGCCAAGTTAGACTACGATAAACTGTAAATGACTTAGCTGTTAAGCAGCAAATATTATAATGGGTTGTAAGAAGGTACAGCAAAACTGGTTTAATGAAGAGTACACACCTCATGCATTAACAAAAAGTCGTCTAAATCTTAAAAAATTTCGTCTTGTGTGCAAAGTCCGATTGCTATCTCGGATATCGCACTTACATTTTGGACGGTTACAGCAAAGCAAACCTAGTAGATAGGCAGCCTGCAGTACTGTCGTGCATTGCGTGTTAACAGACTACTTGGTTGAGGTTACTTAATTAACGGTTATGAAAGTCTATGCAATTATTTCGGTAAGGAGTATTTTCCGACTTCATTGACGATAGCGTAGGGACGAGGACAAAACTATATGTTCACATCCTTAACTTTCAAAGAAACACATGCACGAAATGCATCATGAAATAGTTGTGGCGAACGAAAGCCGAAAGTTTCCTAACGCTTATATACATTTGACAGTATAGAACTATTACAATCACACAACATGGCACAAAAATATATACTTCGCCTTTAGAAAGTATCCGCCCTAAAAATAAATCACGTCATACATGTAAATTGTCATTTACCACTGGTAACTAGACACAAGCACAATTAGTGGAAGGATTTTCCATCGACAAATTCAAATATATTTCTAACCTGTAGAACGTTTAACTTTAAGAACAAAGGACACATGTGAACTCAAATTTATAAAAATTTGACACCAAGTATATTTGAGTTTCGTTTTTTAAGGGCGCTATAATCAGCAATTTTCATCACCTTGTTTTAGTTTTTTATTCGTAACAGATATTTTTTTTCTTATTTTAACACAAAGTGTGACTAAATTTGGCTTTTATGAAATTTTTTTATCTCTCATAGTTTTCGCATAATGGCTTGTTAATGTCAAGATTTGCGTGTTCCCGTCTTAAGGACAGCACACTGAGAAAAAATTTTGTTGGTGCAAACAAAATTTGTTTGAATCAACCAAATCATTTGTTTATAGAGGGGCAACGAAATATTTGTTTGCTCGTACCAAATTATTTTGTTCCCTTGATTTGTTTGAGGCAAATAGCTGAATTTTGTTAGCAGTACCAAACATTTAGTTGGTCATAAAAATATTTCGTTAGACATATTAAATGCGCATACAATATTTTAAGAACTAAAAAAATTTTATTTTACTAACTTAAAAAATTTCAGAAATTTTAAGATTAAAAAAAAAAAGTATTGTCGGGCCGGGATTTGATCCATTATCCTATCACTTTCCCTTTTCCATTCATGACCTAACCAACTTTTTTTTTTAATTTTTTTATAAAAAATGCTTGGTGCAGTGTTGATGCGGAAGATTCCGCATCAACACTGCACCAACCATTCCCCCCTTTAGGTTTGACATATTTCGAGTGACCCCAGCAATTTTCGTGAGACAAATTTTTTTAATGGTGACAAGGTTTGCGACCCAATGGACAAACACAAATTAACACCCAGCCTGACCTGGGAATCGAACCCAGAACCCCTCGCACCAAAGTCGGCCGCTCAACCAACTTTTTTTTTTTTTTTATGTTAGGCTCCTTGGCGAGGTCGCAACATCGCCAACGAGCCAAACATCCCCCCTTTAGAGCTTAAGTATTTGACAATTCCCCAGTTGTGACAGTTGGTGGTGACTCTTACAAGTGCAATGACTCGAACGGACAAACACAAATTTTACACCCAGCCAGACCTGGGAATCGAACCCAGAACCCCTGAGCCACGGGGGGTCGGCTCCAACTGAGCTACGACTGCTTCTATGATATTGAGGTTGTTATTTGTACAGGAAAAGTTAGGCCTAATATTAAATTACGATTGTACTGTATTATTTTCAAACATGTTTGTTTTCCGTCTACGAAAAGGTAAACGACGCCAAATAATACTACTAAATATTTGCCGTGCACCGCAGCACAAAGAACGAGACGTGCAGATGCGGTGGTTTTCAAGTTTATAGCATTTTCTTTTGTGATCGATCAAATTAACCACTTTGAAATGGTTATAGCTAAAATTAAGATACTTGAATTATGCTGATTAACAGTTTAGACGTCCTACTTGTCGTACAAACTTAATTTTGAATGTTGAGGTATACAGTGTTCGCCATCTTGTCGCTCACGCACGCCAGACTGCCATCTGCCATCTTCCGCGCGTCAACCAAATTGATTTAGTTTTGCCAACAAAATAATTTAGTCCATCGAAAAAAATTGTTGGTTCAAAGCACATCACTCATAACTAACAATATTATTTTGTTGACCAGTTGTAACAAGTTGTTTGTTTACACAAAATATTTATTTGACGTCCTACAGTACCCAAATATACGTTTGGCACAAACAAATTGCGTTCAAATAAATAATTTGGTCGAGGGAAATAGCTAAATTAGTTTGGAGGACTCCAAGCTTGGTCTTACCAACAAAATATTGTTTGGCTGAAGCAAACATCACCCAAACAAATATATTCAGTACAATGAAACAATTCTTTCTCTCAGTGCACTGATACCAACTGACATACCGAACTGAAAAATTCACAGTGGGTAAAAATGATGTCACAGACTACAATTTCACGTACTTAAATTTTTTTTTTTTTGTATTTAGATATAAATGCTAAAATTTAAAATAAAAATTTTAAAAAGTTGATAATTTTATTTAAATACAAAAATATTTTATTTTGTGTTTTATCATAGCTGAATTTGTACCCTATTCACTGTAAATTTTTTCAATTTGGTAAGAGAGTTGGTTATGGTGTCGTCCTTAAAGCGGGAAAGTGCAAATTTTGACTTTAACAAGCAATTACGCAAAAACTACGCGAGATAGAAAAATTTTATAAGAAAAAAATTCAGTCACATTTTAGTGTCTACAACAAGAAAAAAACTGGTAAGAACATAAAAATAAAAACATAGTTATGAAAATTGCGGTACGCCTCGCCCTTATAGTTAGTATTGTCAGAATGCCGATGTTAGTCCAGCCGGTAGAAAAAGTTTTAATATTATTTATACAGCCAACGATTGTTGGTGAAAAGAATTGGTTTCAGTGTCTCACGTGCACATCTGCAACTCTGTTTCAATGTTATTGGCAACATAGCTTTGTTTAGAGGCATCACTCATTAGAATACGCCAATCTCAATAGGGTTATCACAACTCTAACGCGTCTGTGATTTGCTGGTATAATTCATTCAGCATTCAATTTTTGTTCTCGAATTAATTTATACCAGACGACAAGTTTTCTTACATAATTCACCGCAGCTATAGAAAATAATTTGTCTAGTAGCACTCACACACAAGCTTTGCTTACGTGAGTGTGCTGTCTTCCATTATATAAAAAGTATTTATGTAAAGTGATGTAATTGGTATATGGAAATAAATTATTATATTATTATATAATAGGCCCTACCTAGACGCTGAGAGTAAAACTCAACCAATCACCTACAGCGAAGCAAAGCTGCAGAACGTGTATATATTGGCCTTGAAACAAACTGATGCAAAATTCATTCCACCAAAAGTCAGTGGCGCAAAGAATTGACAAATACATTTTCAAATAGGTCTACTGTAACTAAACAAGTGTACAATTCTTTGTGCCGTTAGAAATTCTATCAGTACGTATTCATATTTTATGCTCTAACAAATTTAAATCCTCAGAAGTTAAATTGAAACAAAAAATTATTATGAGAACTGTATAGATCCAAAAATGGCGGCACTACTTCCCATTAAGGGCTTGGGCATGAGTTTCTACATTTTTACGACAGTAATTTCTCAAAACATAAACGGAAGCCGATATAGTAAAATCGCTCTGTAACTTCGCTATACCTGGTTTAAACTATGTATGTACTCTGACTTCGTCGAGACAAAACACAGCGTGATGTGATATTTTTGTTAATTAATGAAATGTATCGTTAATTGATAAATTACCTAAAAAAATTATACCGCTTGTCTCGAAAAATGGCGTTACGTGGAAAAACCAATTTGCAACAAAGTTACAGAGCAATTTTAAGTTAACGGCTCAGGTCTGGTTTTTTTTTTTTTTTAATATGTCCGTTGAAAGCCCAGAAAAACAGGCGCATGACCTAAACCTGTGTAAGCGACACTTACGCATATAGACGGCCTGGAAAGCCACTGTACTGAAGACAGACGAGTTCCCCGACTGTACTCCAGCAATGATTACCATCACAATCCCGACCACTGAGAGAATTAGGTATATCCCGTTGATTATCAGCCAGGGCAGCAGGAAAGCCGTCTTCTCCTGCAAGCAAGCAAACATGGTTATAGCACAGACTAAATACTAATACAGACGTGAAATGACGTGACGGCTCTGTTGATACGGCGCTTATTGGCTGCTCGAGGCTGTTGATACCAGCCCCATGTATGTTTGACTCCTGCACGTTACTGCAGGTTTCATACTGGCCTGGCTGCCGGCTAACAGGGTAGCCACATTACGCTGATTGGCGTAGGCCACGGCCGTAGAAGAACAGGTCTGGACACTCGCCTGGATATTTGACCCCCTTGTTGTTTGGCTGTAGTTCACCAAGTTACCGAGAATATTGTGTTTTATTGGCGCTGATGTTACGGCGGTCGGACTAAACTCCACCCACTTCCTTTCCGCTAAGATAAACAATTTATCAAAATGTATTTTTTATCAATTTATGAAATACTTTCTTTGCTCACAAATTTAAGATAAGGCTCCAGCAATCTTTATTTACTTTATAAATTTAACAATGGAAAAAGTGGACGGAGTTTACGTCCGACCGCACGGAAAACAGCGCCAAAAAGTATGGCTTTCTCGGTAACTTGACGAACTACAGCCAAACAACAAGGGAGTCAAGCAAAATACATTGGTAGATAGGCGAGTGTCCAGACCTGTTCTTCTACGACCGTGGCGTAGGCTTATCCGCCATGTTGCTGGCCAGGGAAGCCATTTTGCTGTCGTGTGTGATTGAGTTCGCCGTTCTACCGGCCTATTTCACTTCTGTATTCCTAAACATTCTGTGGTTATAGGTAGGGACTGGAAAATTTCGCGAATTGAATAACCTGTAGGCTAGAATCCATTGTAGTATACATACTCAAGCCCCGTCTATTGGTTCATTGTCTGTTGTTCCACTGAGTAGCAGCTAGTGGACAAATAGTCGGGGCTTGAGTATGCATAGTACAATGGATTCTAGCCTACAGGTCATTGAAATCGCGAAATTTTCCAGTCCCTCGTTATAGGTCGTTCGGGATAAAGTGAGCACTAAAAATTCAACCGTTGAGAAATATCACTAGTTGTTACTGCATGTAGTTCAACATAAACTGTAGTTGCTTTACTGCTTGTACGGTTGGCAACGAAATTACGTAATACAGCTCCGTGCGTTTTCCTATTTAAATACAACAATACTGATACAAAAGCAACCGAAATCATCGACATATTTGCATTTTATATAATTAATCATTTTTTTATCAAACTACATAGGTTCCTACCGACTGTGCAATTAATCTTACATTCACAAACATCAAGTGACGTGTCAACAGAGGCTAGACATGTCCCGTAGTTAGCCATTACACGTGGAAATATACGAATTGCCTGAACACTGACATTTAGCAGGGCTTTTGTGAAGTACTCACGGTATCCCGAACCTCCTATAGATAGCTTTCTCCTTTATTTCGATAAACACAAGGCCGTTTATTATTTGCGAACGTTTTTCCCAACAGGCTGCAATGAAAACACTTAGGTGGTGGCTTGGTAACAGGCCGTAACCCAAGGTGAAATAAATGTTATAATAAGATATTTCCAGCTTAACTGAACCCCTCACGTAGTTGAAAAAAAAAATTCGCAAATATATTCAGCGGAAGCATTTAAGGCGTATTTTACTAGTGTCTCATAAATATATTAAAATGTAATTTAAGGATGTAAACCTACTCGTTCTTTAAGTAGGCTAATGTAGGAACACGACGGCTATACAGTTCGAAATCGTCCTATTTGTGGGTAACTAGTTTTTGGGTGGCTCTGAAGTTGTATTGTAGAATCATAACAAATTGTATTTTATTATCTGAATTTAATCACTACTTAGATACTAATAAAATAAAAATGTTAATATTTCTGCCAAGTGGTTTAAGATATTTTGTTAAAATCACCATCGTCTTTACCTCGAGTCAATACCCGTGATTGTCAGTTTTAGATCCATGAGTGGCCTGCACTCGTATTACACTATGCCCCTGATAAATAATAAATTCGAGAATAATTAAGCAAAATCATAACTTAATTTACTTTTAAAATTTGTAGGAACAACTAATCATAGAACAACACGACATGTTATATTGACCTGCCTTTCACAAATACTTTAGAAAAACACTAATAGGAACTACTTAATGACAAAATGAAAATAAGCAAAGCAAATTAACTCCACCAACCTTAACATTAACTTCGAAAATAATTAGAGAAATTTAATATACGTAGGTGTCTCAACATACCTGGACCAAATAAAGCAGTTATCAGGACAAATATTGTATTATGCACTGCATATGTGTATGTCCGACTGCTTTGCTCGGTGGTTTGAAATCCTGGCCGGTAGTTCAAGGGCTTCGGGTTCGATTCCCGGCTGGGGAGGTGAAATTTAATACTATCTCCCTGGGTTGACGGGTGTAGTGCTTGTCCCAGGAAAAGGTCACTTCTACGACCTCGTAATTTCGCGGAACTTTTTTCCTAGTCTTCCCCTTACTCCCTCCACAAACCACTCTGCACACCTTCTCTAAAAATGTTCTGCTAACTGTCGAGGTCGTAGAACTCCCCTACACATCTTACCCTATACATAGACACTGGAAAATCGCGAAAATATTTAACAAAGTAAAAAAAAAGTGTAGTATCTCAATCGTGACACATGTGAACAGTTTTCTGGCAAATCACGCACGTTCTGTGTTGAAACTGTACAGTTATAATTGTGACTGTTGAAGAGGGACACAGTGTTTCATATAAACAATAGCCAGTACAGGTGCAAAACCTTCATTGTCATACATAGCATGTAGAAGCCTAGCAAACAATCAACTTTTCCCGCGATTTACCAGTGTGTCTACCTATACAAAACCATACGCACCTCCTGTTGGCATCTCTTTACCCTGTCTATAAACGACACGCACCGTCAAATGGTGCTTGCGTATCGTTCCTCCTATTGGCTACCACGAGACGTGAAGAGCTCGTACACCAGACATAAAGCCGAAACCTTATTGGCTATAGCATCCAACATTCGTCACCGCCCCGCATAGCCCCCAGCGTAGTGGGGAGAGGGAAATAAGTTGTGTCAACTGACGAGGTCGGAGAACTGACATTGGCCCTTTGTTCATTCAAGGGCCTCCCTAGATAAGCTGCGTGTGTGTGACGTATGTAATGCATTATCGCCTCTCCGCGGAAGCCACTCAGTTGGTGTGCAGTATTTTACTATTATCCTTTTTCCTATGGGACTTTAAGCGGTGACCAGATGATTTTTGAGCAGCGTAGCTCAAAGTCTAACGCCTGTTTCTATAGTTGCGTTTTTCTAATCCGGTTGTTATTTTTACAGATGCGGCAGTCTGGAAAACCCATTTTTGGCCATTTTGAGGGTCACGAAATTGCTGTTTCTAATAAACGTACCTAATTTTTAAAACTATAGCGACATAGTTTGAAGTGCGTGTTTTTTTTGTAGATAAACACAAATAATGTGCGTTAAATAGTTTCGTCAAAAGAATAATAGCCGTAACACGCTGCAACGCATTTGAAGCGCAGTTAGGGAGGTCACTTCACCGCCAAACCTGCAGAAGGCAGTGGCAAACTATCGGAGGTTTATTCTCGCCTTACATTCCTATTGACATGACTAGAAATGATGATTTATAGCGGGAAAACTTGACTGTTTGCTGGTTTTCATCACACGTTCAGCTTATCGAAAGGTTACTGGCTTTCGTTTGCACGTGGGACTGCTGCCCTATTTGACAGAGCCATTGTGAATTTGGCTGTTGTATTACTTGATGCCTGTTATTGACCTGCAGGCAGCTACGTTGTGTCAGACGTACATAACCCAATCATATATGTTGCAATAAATTCCAGTGTTTTCAAGGGTATGTTCGTACAAAACATTTTCGCGATGTTTCATCATCTCTAGTTACGACCGATCCCTAGGTGAAACATATGTTCTGAACGTCCGCTAAGTAAGGGCGAAGCATGGCGGCTGAGGGAGTGTCGATAGTTGAGGCAACAAGGTTCGACAAGGCGACGCAGCCTATTAAAAGCGAGGTCACCTCGAGGGACGGGATCGCAGTTGCTGTCCAGAGAACCTGTGCCTCTACACGTCGTCGACCCAAGGAGGCTTGATGGTGAGGTCGCGGTGCCGACATCCACACAGGGGTGCTAGAGCGGCTCGTAAAGAGCACCTGGGACTTCAGTTTCACGGTCGTCTCCCGAGCGGAACAAATATAGTGGCTAGTCAGCCATCTCACTCCCCTGGTTCCCTCTAGTGCACTCTCTCCCCAACAGGACTTGTGTATTTAAGGCCAAAATAGTGGAGTGACGGATCTATCCAGCCAATGGGCCCTGCTAAAGATATATCAGAGTAATTGATTAAATGTAATGTACATATAGTGATTGCGGGTTGCAATAAATAAGTGTCCGTGGTTTATATAGATTGCTTATCATTCTTGAGTTGAAGCCCGACCCCAATTGTGTGACCTTCCCCTGGAAAACGTGAACTTCCAGATAAATGAATGGAAACTGTGTAAATAAAATGGGTTTGAACTTGAATGGACACCATTAGTGTGACGTCACTCGACGACAATGATATACTCGGCACATGTTCAACAATGATCTAATTTGACATACATAATAAAAATTAGGTAGATTCTATTGTTTTTCGAAATAAGTGAAATCATATACGTTATGAACAGAGCCTAACAGATAAAATCGCAGCATACTCGGAGTTATTTATGTGTAAGTAGCGACGAGGTTACTTAACCTAAAGGTGAACTTGCTTATTCGTTCTCGTTTGAATAGTACAATTTATTTGCAAAGAGATGCAATTACAAAAAGTTTGAATAAATTAAACTGGTAACTAACATCCACATTTATATTTCAATGCTAAACTATCAAACCAAACATTGGTTTGGAACATAGTCGTAGAAGAACAGGTCTGGACACTCGCCTATCTACCAATGTATTATGCTTGACCCCCTTGTTGTTTGGCCGTAGTTCACCAAGTTACCGAGAATGTTCTGCATCTTTGACACTGCAGACAGCTCAAACTCCACTCACTTTTTGCCATTGTTAATATTATAAAGAAAATAAAGATTGCTGGAGACATGCTTTAAAATTGTGAGCGGAGGAAGTATTTCATAAATTGTTAAAAAAATACGTTTTGATAAATTGTGTATCTTAATGGGAGGAAAGTGGGCGGAGTCTGAGTCCGAACGCCCGGATTGCAGCACCAATGATACACAACACTCTCGGTAACTTGTTGAACTGCAGCCAAACAACAAGGGGGTCAAGTTTCCAGGCGAGTGTCCAGACCTGTTCTTCTACGGCCGTGGTTTGGAACCAATGCTCTCGTGAGGCGTCACAACTAATAGTGTCCACAGGAAGTCTGATGTGTGTGTGACTTGCCTTGTACACTCCATAGAGAAGGACGATGGCCGCCAGCATCTGGATCAGCATTACCACGCCGGCTCCAATCAAGATACCTCTAAGTAGACCTGCGAAAAACAAAAGTATTCTGCATGAGGACTCGTAAATATTTATTTTTCAATATTTGTTTCAAAACGTGTTCAACTTTTACACGTTAGATAACATGTCCTTTCGCAAAAAAAAAAAAAAATAGGCCCCATAGCTTTTGTATATTAACTCATCAAAATAAAAAATTAACCATTGTTGTGTAGCAAAAAAAAAGTGATTAACTAACGATATTAATATTACTGGAACTGAAAGTCGGTCTATCACTACATTTTATGATGTATTTGACAAAATATAGTTTTAAAATTTTCAGTAATAGTCACAACTTAAGGTTATGCACAAAAATAACTCATTTTCAAAATTTCTTAAAAACTATACAAATTTATACCTGTATATTTTTAAAAGGTGTCTTGAAGTAGCTCATAGCATACCAATATGAGTTACCTTAAATCTGCAAAATAATTACTTTTTTTAGTTTGGTTAGACCGCGACCGCCATTTTGTGACATTGGTGAGTGATTATGCGAAAACTATGGATCATAATTTTGTTTTATTTGGGAAAATTACATCTTATATTATTTGTACAATTGAACAGCATTTGGTACAAATATAAAATCATTACTTTTCTACGGGACTTTTACCTATGACGCAAGATTAACCAAGCTATTTTCGCAACAACTTGTGGAATAATAACTATCATATCAGTCTGTCGTACACAAATAAGCAATTATATTTTTTTTGTGGAAATAAAAAGTCAATGGAGATAAATATTTTAAATTATCTGAGAAACCGTTTTGGCCAGATTTTCGTGCAAGATATTTTCATTCAAAGTTAATTTTTTCATCTTTGAATAAATCTTCAGTAGGTCTACGATTTTTAACATGAGATTACTTTGATACTGGCGCAGTCTACAGCTTGAAGCATATATGTATATACCCATAGTTAAATATTTTTGTATTTGAAAAATATTGCTAAGAGTAACAAAGACTTAGCAAATTTTAGAATTTTTTTAAACACCAAAACTTTTTGTTGTTAGTTTTTACATGCCTCAAGCCTCACTTCGGTATATGTAGTTACTGTGAGAATTATTTCATTTCGACATGTTTAACGGTTTTCGAGATTTGTATGAAGTAAAAATATGATAATTTTGACTTTGAAATGACATTATGGAAAAACTGGCAACGCTAATATTTTGTAAGAGGAAAATGTACGCCCAAGTATCTATAAAACTAACAATATTTCATACAAATATAAAGTTTTTAATGTTTCCCACTTGAACACACTTAACATGTTCAGGTGGTCCTCATACTCACTGTAGGAATAATCCAGCTCTGGTGATGAATCTGATGGCTCATTTATAATAGACTCCACTGCGAAGCACAGAACAGCTGCAACTAGCCCCACGATCTGTGAAACAAACAAGTAAATAAAGTACACACACCGTCCACTACGGCGTCAAAGAAAAACAAGACTGAGATATGAAAACCACAAAAATAATAACGAGCCAAGTTTCGCCGTAGTCATCACGTAAGTAAATTTAAAAAACTAAATATTAGCTGACATAACATTTTAAATAACTTTCATTGCGAAAATGAAAGATAAAAATTTTGCGTATTCGTTGAAACAAACGTAGCAGTTACGTACGCGATTGTGTCACAGTTGTTATAACTCGTCATTGAGTGAGTGAGTGAGTGAGTGAGTAAGAGATTTTGGTCAGCACTTAACATCGAGGTCTTTAGTGCTGGTGAGTGGTAACATGAGGTGAGTATGGAGCAGCACCGGAATGAATGGGCGAGGGGAGTGGGAAATCCCCGAAAAAACCCGCCGACCAACGGCATTGCGCGGCACGAGTCCCACATGCGAAAACCTGGGGATCACCCTGTCGGGAATCGGACCCGGATCGCATTGGCGGGAGGCGAATGGTCTGATCATTCGGCCACCGTGGCCCTCATCTCGTCATTGAGGACTCTGATAGCTAGGGCCCGGTAGTTTTCGCGAAAAGATTTTTGCAGCACTTTGTTTCAGTGCCTTACGAGCGACTCTGCATCTCTGCTTTGTGGCCAGTGATTGGATGCCGTAACACCCAGCGTCTGGAGGTTAAAAAACCGCAAATCACAGACGTGATGAGTGGCAGTTATCCGTGTACTGATTGGCGCAGTCAAATGACTAACGACTCTGCACAGAAACACTATGTCAATAGCCATGAAGTTGAGCTGCAGGTATGCACGTAAGACACTGAAACAAAGTGGGGCAAAAGTCTTTTCGCGAAAACTACCGGGCCCTACTGATAGCGAATACACTAGTATACACTCACTAACCTTGTCAGATGTACTCACTGAAGAGCAGGAGCCAATGATCAAGTAGGTGTGCGGGAAGGAGTGTACAACACAGGACTGTGGAGTCCAGCCGGCTTACACACACACACACACACACACACACACACACACATATATATATATATATATATATATATATATATATATATATATATATATATATATATATATATATAAATGAAAGGTGACTGATTGACTGACTGACTGACATATCAAACTGCAGCCCAAACCACTGGACCTAGAATCGTGTAATTTTTTGTGGGGGTTCCCTTCAGGTCGTAGGCGAGCACTAAGAAGGGATTTTTCGAAATTCTACCTCTAAGGGGGTGAAAAGGGGTGAAATGTGTTTCCGAAGAAACGTCGATAGAGCTCGAACCCGACGGCCTATCATCGTGATTTTTACTTTAATAGGACACTCGTAAAAATGCATATTAGCCAATGTAAGGATTTTTCGTAGTTCAACTTTTAAGGGGCTGAAAAGACGTTAAATGTGTTTCCAATCAACTATTGATATCTATCGAACCCTTCGGGATAGAGAGTTGATATTTACTTCAAAATATTGCTTACGTAAATACCCAAAAAGTAGTTTTAGGTTTTTTTGAAATTCGACCCCCGGACAGTAAAAAGGGGCAAAATGTGTTTTTAATAAATCGTCTTTATCTTTGAAACACAATTGGCTATCGTCGTGATTTTAACTTTAATTGGTTACTTTTACAAATGTCTATGGCAGGACTCAAAATCGTTTGGAAATTCTTTATTTAAAGGGGTAAAAATAGGTGAAATGTGTTTTCGATTATCCTTCCATATATATCGAATCAATCGAGATATCGAAGTACTCTTTGCTTTAAATTGGTGCTTTTGTAAGAATCCCAAGTACCATTAAAAATATATTTTCCGAATTCGGCCCTAAACTGGTTAAAAATGGGGTAATATGAGTTTTCGACTCACATTCCATATATATCGATCCCATTGTTTTTTATATAGAGACGTGATTTTTGTTTAGGATTGATACTTACTCAAATACCTAAAAAGTGATTTCAGGAATTTTCGAAATTCGCCACCTAAGGACGTGAAAAGGGGTAAAAAGTGGTGAAAAGCGTTTTCAATTAATCGTCTATATATCTTGAACCCAGCGGGCTAATGTTGTGTTTTTTACGTCCACGAGATACCAATAAAGTATTCTAAAACGTGATTCA
>PNEQ01017370.1:10059-28291 GCA_003012365.1 Medauroidea extradentata | reverse complement strand
TACCCTTCCTATATGCTATTAGTTTTAGTAGGCCTAAAGTCACTAGCCGTAAAGTCAGTAGCTGTACAACCAGTAGCTATCAAGTCAGTAGCCATAAAGTCACTAGACATAACGTCACTGTCCCTAGTCACTTGCCTCAAAGTCGGTCTGCCTAAAATAAATAGCAATATAGTCAGTAGCTCTAAAGTCAGTATCCACTGTCAGTAGCCCTGATGTCACTAGCCCTAACGTTAGTAGCCATATATTCAGTAGCTCTAAAGTAACTGTCCCTAAAGTAAAGTAAACATAGAGAAAGTAACTTTATTAAAAAGTAGTTCTAAAGTCAGAAACCCTAATGTTGGTATTCCTAAAGTATATAGCCCTAAAGTCAGTAACCATTAGGTCAGTGGCCCTAAAGTCACTGGCTCTATAATCAATCAGTATCTCTAATGTCACTTGCCCTAAAGTCAGTAACCTTAAAGTAAATAATGGTAAAGTCAGTAACTGGGGATAGTTATAGGTACCCGTTGTATGTCCAGGATGTCCAGTGGTGTTGACGGCGACTGTACGCGCGACGGTCCGCCTCATGTTTCCAACATTGCGAGAGATTGTGGCTAGGTGGCGTAGGAGAGGAAAGGTTTGATCAAGGCCGGCCGATAAAGCAGGAAGACTGTAGCGCACGGTGGCTGGTATCCACGGCTCGCGGGCTGGTGTGCGGTAACGTCGTTATCTATCGCGCTCACTACTCCCCCCCCCCCCAACAGTGTTCCAACCTACACTCATGCTAGGCGCCAACATTCCCCTGGGCAACCTGCGTCGTGCCGTACTCGTCCTTGCCGCGTCGGCGACTGCGTTACCAACCTCACCAGACAAACGAGTTCAGGAAGATTCTAGAATGTGGCACCCGTACAGCCGTCTCTGGTACAAAGCCATAGCCTTCAGTCCGGACACACTGCCAAAATAGTCATATTGAATAGGGGATTGAAAAATTCACGTTTTATTTTGGACACAAGGTAGGATAAAATAAACTGTAATTTCGTGTCGCGTATCTCCTGCATGACTCTGAGCGAGAGGAGCAGCTGAGGGCAGGCGCAACAAATCGTGTGTGATCACTCGACAGCGAGCAGACAACGAACAGCTGCTGTCTGCTTGAGTATACAGAAATATATGAAGGCTAGACTACAGGTCTGTGAACCCACGAATTTCTCCGGTGTCAATTAATAGATCGTCGAGCTCTCCAGCGACAGTGGCTTTCTCTGAACTGCCTGTCGTATATAAGACACTTGATGACAGGGTCACCACATCGGAGGCAACTAAACACAGCTATGGGTAGAGATATGCATATTTCTGTTATTTCGCGATAGGCAAGAATACACTAGCTTATACTCACACGAACAAACTCAGTGACGTTATTGGCTCCGAGTCTTAGTACCTTTGTGTGTCTGCATTACAGTATAGTGGGCATTCTAACAGTGCCCCACACATACTGCCTGCAAACAGCAGAAGACAAATGAACACACAGTAACTGTTATTAGATAATAACGCGAATTTTGCAGGTCTGTAGCTATGAGTAGGGCAATGATTTTATGGCAAAAAGATTTTTGCATCAATTGGGTTCAATAACTTATTGCTAGAGATGATGCGGTTAGAGATGATCGTTTATCGCGGGAAAACGTGACTGTTTGCTGGATTTCAACACACGTTCAACTTACCAGAAGACTACTGGCTTTCTCTTGTACGTGGAACTGTTACCCTATTTGACTGAGCCAATAAGAAACCCACTATTGAAATATTTGATGCCTGTTATTTGTCTGCAGACAACTAAGTTGTGTCAGGCGTGCATCACTCAGTTATGTGTGTTGCAATTAAATACGGAGTTTTCTAGGATAAGTTTTGTACAATCACGCCCTTGAAAACGATGTCGTTTCTTGCAACATATGATTGGGTGACGTGCGTCTGCCACAACTTAGCTGTCTGCCAACCAACAACAGGCACAAAATATTACAATATCGGTATTCTTATCGGCTTAGTCAAATAGGGTAACAGCTCCACGTACAAGCCTAAACCAGTAATCTTCTAAAAAGTTGAACACGAGTTGAAACCCAGCAAACAGGCAAGTTTTCCCGCGATATACCATCATCTCTACTTGTTGCACATCTGCAGCTATGCTTCATGGTAACTGAAATGATGTTTCGACTCCCACTTGTCTTGGAGTTCTGCTGGCAAATCGCAGACGTATGTTGTTACAATTATTCTGTTTTGTGCAGCCAAATGAGATACGTGTCTGAACCACGGTCTTAGAAGTTCAGGTCTGGACACTCCTATAAAGTACTGATCCTCTTATGACTGATTTTAGTTCCTTTATTATCCGTAAATTACAACAAAAACTTGTGGCGCTACTAGCACACTCATGCTAGTAATTATTTTTCCCACATTAAATGCATTATATTTTTTAAGTACAAATATTAGAAACTTACTTAAGTTTAACCAGAGTATTTTTATAACTCTTGACATTTAGTTAAAATAACGAACTTCTCTTTACAACAGCACGACTGCGATAGTGGCGCCATCAGTTTCGTTCAGTCATAAGTGAGTCAAAGATAAAGCATTGATTAGTAGATGAGTGTCCAGACCTGCACTTGTAAGACCGTGGTCTGAACAAAAACACGCTGCCAATAATCATAAAGCAGAGCTGTCGATGAGCACGTTTACGAAAAAAAATTTCGCGACAAAATCGTGGCTCTAATTGGATAACCGAGTAGTTGATGTTCTGCAATATTATTAGGCCGTTTATAGTAAAATTTCAATCAGGATTGAACCCAGTGGCGGCTCGTGGTTTGTTGCCAGGTGGGGCTGCAGATAATAGGAACTGTACACTCTTGATAAACGCACCGTAAACCAATGGACATGAAAGATTTGCCGGCTACTAGATGTGTTGTGACCACTCAGTAGTAAGGGGCACCTGCACATCAGCGTGTCAGTGGCTGTAGAGTCAACCAGCGCACATTCCTGTACAGCTCTTGGCAACTGCAGCCCTACGTGGCAACAACCCACGAGCCGCCACTGATTGAACCTGGAGTGGACTGCGGAATCCATTTTTAAATTTTGCTATAAACACTTTGTTGTTTACTGAAGCAGGAGTGAAGCGAGATAATCCCCTCCACTTGTTGAGGTGGACTGGAGTGAATAATCCGGATTGAGATTTTACTATAAACACAGACCGGACTGAAAAGAAAACGCGCAGGGCCAAGCTGCCGCCATATTGCACTGTTAATTGTTGTAGTTTGGTTAAGAAAGAATAGGGAATAAATTCTAATTAAATAGAAAATCCTAAAGGCAAGTATTTGTAAAACAAGCAAGACAAGTGGAACGTCTCGTGAAAAAAAGCTTTATTTGGAGCAGCAATTATTTTCCGTTCGTCATCTGTTCTCTGCTTCGTATTGCCGACTGTAGATAACATCATTATGTTTTCAGTCCAGGTTGACTCCAACTTGATTCTTGTTTATACTTCAATCTGGATTGTAAAATTTACAATAAACAAATTTCGCCAATCCATGTCCACTGTACATTCAGTCCGAGTTGACTCCACTCCACTTTCAATATAGAATGAAGTTTCACCCCAAAGGTAGTATACGAATGAGTGAATTACGAGTTTTTGTTTGTTTAGGTGGTTCATGATAAAGTGAACACTTTTGAAACCCCAGTTTCATTTTTCCTTTAATAATTCATAACTTCCTGCCACATATTAATATTAACAAAGAAACCTAAGTAACCATAAAACTGTATAGATTGTACTGTTTCCAAGGTTAACGTTTGAAGCCACAATGTATTGTATTTTTTAATTATTGTTCTAGACAATATGATCTTCTAAAGTGCTTACTTTATCGCGAATCACCTATACTAACTTGCAGAACCGTTCTGAGGATTGTAGACGACCGGGTCGAAATTTTACACCATTTTTTAATCTCCCTCCAACATGCAACTGGGTCTGCACCTCGTCTGACCCCTAGCGATGTAGGCTATTGTAAGTTGGCTACACGATACTCAAGTATCAGCAAGACTAAAAATAATTGTTGGTACTGAACAATCAAACGGTTATATAGCTACTACTCAACAAGTTGTGGAGTGTGGAGAACGACGTGACCAACAATATGCACTATATGTAAACTAGCCAATTAGTAATTGTAAGCAATCGTCACTTTATAAACGAAAAATTTAGTGATTAGAGAGAGAGAGGAGTGTAATCTTATAGTGGATTTCACTTTATCTCGTCGTGAAAGAAATTTTTTTTTCTACGACGTACGTTTATTCCGATGGAAGACGAAACAAATTAAAATGATAATTAAACGGATAAAACACGACTTACGTACAAACTACGACAGTTCTGAAACAGAACGAGGACAGCACAAATTAACACAGTGACGAAATTAATGCAAATATAAGTGATTCGCGTTAAAATGAGCATTTTTGAAAACAACCTTACTGAAAATAATAATAAAGAAATATTATATAATGTGACCTAAGATATAAACGTTTGTGTAAGGTGCAATCTATACACCTTGAATGTTACTGAGGTGACTTTGTTTACATTAAAAATGGTAGGAAACTATAAGTTATCTTATATGAAAACAGTGACAAGGCTTTCAAGAGTACCTACTTTATCCTGAACTACCCATAAAAACCGCACCACGAAGATAACGTATACAAAAGAGAGATTCTTCCTCGGACGATAACAGATGCTTAGCTGCGTTGTCAGTGTACGATCCATTACAGTAGCTGACTTCGATTGTTTTCTCGTCTGAATTATATTTATATCATTCTCTCGCAATACTGTATGTCCAAAATAATGATTTAATTTGCATACTACACCCCACATTGCAAAAGTCGGTCAAAGGTCATATTAAGAGCCGTATACAGTTGCCACATGAACACTGTTGCAGCGTGTTAGGATATATATATATATATATATATATATATATATATATATTAGAAATACTACCAAAGCACGAGAGAATCTAGTTTTTTGTACCTCAGGCAGGACATCTAGTTCCTGCTGTATAGGGCTCTTAAAGTCAAAGTTATGTTGCGGATGCCCATACTTTCTATTCAAGATTTTGCATCGGGACGTATTCAACCAATAAAGGTGGTCGAAAACACCAATTTTAGGCATATCCTGTAGAGAGAAAATCGACTTAATAGATTACACGAGAAGTGTATACACATGCAGACAAAGTTTTTTATAAAGCAATTCCTAAGAAGACGTTAGTAACACACGTCCAGCAATTTTTTTAATACAATTCTATCTGAAGAAAGATCTGTACACCGTTCGGCGGCCTTCGGCAGGCGGACAACTTAAGATCCTTGTTACTTTCTGCTTTTGAATATTTGGCCAGTTGTGTGCAGTGGCGACTCGTGGTTTGTTGCCAGGTGGGGCTGCAGATAGTCGGAACTGTACACTCTTGATGAACGCGCAGTAGACCAACGAGCATGAAATATTGGCCGGTTACTAGATGTTTTGTGATCACTCAGTAGTAAGGGGCAGCTGCACATCAGCGTGTCAGTGGCTGTAGAGTCAACCAGCGCACAGCCCTGTACAGCTCTTGGCAACTGCAGCCCTACCTGGCAACAACCCACGAGGCGCCACTGGTCATGTGACATAGATAGGGATCTGAAAAAATCGCGTTTTGTTTTAGATGCATGCAAGAATTCAAACAACTTTAAGTTAGTGTCACTTTCTCAATTGGCTTTTCTTTATTTGATTCCTCCTGGAGAGTGTTGAGTCAATAATAAGGAAGCAAGAAAACTGAGGCCAAATAGTGCTGTTTCACTGTGTCAGCGAGCAGCCAATGAACAGCTGTTGGCTGCTTGAGTACACATATATTTTTGGAGACTTGCCTACACGTCAGTGAACCAACGAATTTTTCCCGTCTCTAGATATAGAAGGTTAGTTGACGCTGCATTGTTAGATATGCGCAAATTTGCGTTGTTATTTCTGGACGGACTATCGCACACTGGTCCATACCCACCCGAATAAACTAAGTGACGTTATTGGTCCCGAGCCTTCGAATATTTGAGTGCTCGAATTACATAATAGTTAGAGATGGTTAGGGCCAAGAACATTTCGCGGAAATAATTTAGCCACAGTTTGTTTCAGTGTATTATCTGCACATCTACAGTTCTGATTAATAGTCAGTGATTGTATGTTTTAACTATCGCGTGTCTTGATGTTCTACCTGCAAATAACATACGTAGAGATGATGGTATATCGCGAAAATGTTTTGTGCCAAGATAGCCTTGAAAACACTGACACAACGCAACTGTCTACAGACCAATACCAGGCATCAAATATTACAACAGCGGGATTCTTATTGGCTCAGTCAAATAGAGCAACAGCTCCACGTACAAGCTGAAGCCAGTAATCTTCTGGTAAGCTGGACGTGTATTGAAATCCATCAAACAGTCAACTTTTCCCGCGAGAAACCATCATCTCTAAACATACGTGTGTGTTCCCACAGTAACCTTGCTGTGGTTGGCTCAGTCAAATGAGAGACGTTACTTCACTAAGTCGCGCTACCAATAACAATGAAGCAGAACTACAGATGTGAACGTAAGGCACTGAAACAAATTGGGGCAAAATTCTTTTCGCGAAATGTTTATGACCCTAATGATGGTATAATTAGAGACCTGAAAAATTCGCGTTTTCTTTTGACCCCAAGCTATAATTCCAGCAACTGTAAGTTCGTGCCACTTGCGCAATTGGCCCGTGACTTATTCGACGCTACCTGTAAGTCGCTAAGCCAATAGTACAGAAGCAACTAAATGCAGGCCCATATCACTGCGTCATCGAGCAGCCAGTGAGCAGATAATGTCTGCATGAATACACACATTTTCTTGCAGGCTAGCCTGCAGGTCAGTGAACCGGCGAATTTTTCCGGTCTCTAGGTATAATGTTTTGTGCCAACATATTCTTGAAAACACTGTAGTTTCTTGTGAAATATATTATTGGGCGATATACGTCTGACACAAAAGACCAATAGCAGACAACAAATACTACAATAACGGGAATGTTATTGGTTTACTCAAATAGAACAACAGCTCAACGTACAAGCGAAAGTCAGTAATATTTTCATCCAGCAAACAGTAAAGTTTTCCCGTGATATACCATCATCTCTAATAATAGTGTGAATCGATGAAAGTTGACCCGCTTTCATTGATTGAGTAAGTCCTTCAGGCGCGATACACAAACTGCCGACCAACAGCATAAGTCAGAAGCGCTCACAGTAACTTGAGTCCAGTCTAATGTCAGATAATAACTTGATTCTCAGTGCATAGTTAGTCGCACCGAGTAAGACAGTGTTATTGGCTGAAGAGATCTAGCAGGGTCATCTTCCCCCAGCAGTGTGTAAAGTTGCCGGCAGCTGACACCCGTTACCCAAGACGCGAGGGGCGCCTTCCACCTTGTGTCGGTCAGGTAGGAACATGTGCCTCGTCGGGCCCCGGGAGGGGAACGGCACAACGGCGAAGAATCTTTTCATCGCCGGCTTTCCCTGTGCAAGGTATGAAAGAAGGAGGGCAGGTGCCTCAAGGAAGCCGAACAGAGCAAACAGGAGGAAGGTATTCACTTGCCTCCCCGTGTCCAAGGTCACGACGTGGGGGCCCCGTTTGACTGGCAAGAAGAAAGAACGGGCGTTCCTCCTGGCCGCACGCCGCGTCTCTCGCGGCACACGACGGAGATCCCCCCTCCGCCACACCACCACCTCCTCCACTGGGGCAGGTGGTGCGCCGACGAAGTGAATGAGATTCGTGTGGCATAGGGAGGCTGTGTACACCCGAGATCCTCCCCCAAACTTCCCGACGACGGTGAATCGGGCAGGATGATGCGGGGTCGCGTTGGCAGACGCGTAACGGGATACTGTAGGGACCGCAAAAACACTGCCGTCGTCTTCCGAGTAACTAGACCTCTGGAGAACGTGTGCTATTGTGGCCGTATACGTCATAAGAGGGAGCTAGATATAGAAGACTGCAGCGCCATATAGTGGCAAGTTATAGCAACATGGATATGGCTAAAATATTCTCCGTTTTCAAGTATCTACGTATACCAATTTTCATGGCGATCGTTTGAACACCATAGAAGTTGATGCTCTGCAGTATCATGCAGTAGCGGGTTAGAGTAAAGTGGATATCATAAAAATCTTCTCCGTGAGCAATTACATATATGGGCAGGTAGCATGGAGAGTTCGGTGTCATCGGAATTTATCGATCTCATATACATATAAGACTCATGTTTGGAATTAGAATTTATTGGTTTGTGGACATACGCTGTAGCTCATGTTTTGTTCACCGAACTTGTATTGAAAGACAGTGTCACAAAATACAAAAATGCACAAACAAAGCACAGTAAACGTAATAAAAACAATCCCATAGGAATTCCATAAGTTTTTTATCTCTTTATACTTCTCAGCAAGAATTCTAAAGATAGAATTCAGTCAAGAATTTGAAAACACCCAAACACAAAGAATAACCAGATTTCCAATATGAGAAAAGATGGAAATTACATAAATAGTGGGCAGTGTAAACGAATAAAAAACAAAGACAACACAAGTTAAAATCAACGAAAAAATGCAACGTTTTGGGGATTGCGATCTATCCCCGTCTTCAGGCTGAGACACAGCTGGTCGGAACACCAAAATGCGCATCTTGGTGTTTCGACCAACCGTGCCTCATCCTGAAAGGGAATCTGGTTTTTCTTTGTGTCTATCTCTTGTGTTTGGGTGTTGTCAAATTCTTGACTGAATTCTGTCTTTAGAATTATTGCTGAGAAGTATATAAAAAAACAAACAAATAAACTGGTGGAATTCCTCTTCCTCTGGGATTGTTTTTCCTTACGTTTTCTGTGCTTTTTTGTGTGATATTTTTTGTAATTTTTTCTTTCAATTCATGTTCGGTCAACAAAACATGAGCAATGGCGTACGTCCACAAAGCAATAAATTCTAATTGTAAACTTCCATTGCAAGAAACATTTAAAAATATCACTCATGTTTGGACTGTTCAGAATTTTAATTAGTACCATAATATGCAGGTCAGAACAGTAGTAGCAAGAGAAGTAAGATACTATCTGTGGAATGCAAGTAGGGGCTAATTACAATGCTATGTTGCCACATATGGACGTGAAATGTCATCGTACGACATATTGCCAGTAACATGTTTGTCTCCAATTTAGTCCAAGATTCGCGTGGTGTGCTTATTTCCGTTTGTTTCTGGATATCTTGTGTGTATGTGTGCACGCCGTATACCATCATCCCTAATCATTAGCAGACATTCCATCTGAACTTTTGAAATGTTGTTCAGCAGTTTGGTGACTGTATGTGTTGCTGGCAGCCATTTTCAACAGCAACGCGGCCTTGCAAACATGTTAGGTCACCCTAAATGTCCATCTTAATTGTATTTATACTGTTATAAACAACCCCATTAAAATTGTTCGTAAAATGTGTACTTATTAAATATAATTTCAAATAAATGTTGTCTGGTATGTTATATCATGAACTGTAAGTGGTTTCAGATTTTTTTTAATTCATCACGCAGAAAGTTTAGTGATATACTTGATAGCGAGTTTTCTTATTGTACTGCATTCTAATTACGTTTACCGAAAACGTGTTACTTTTATATTTCTCTCACCAATTTTTTAAAAATGGGTTTTGCATTCCTTCAAAAACGAGGCCATTAGAGACTGTTACAAATCTTCACTAGAAAAGTACCTGTGAAAAGAGTCTACCATTGCTTACATTGAGGAATCTTTCTTAATGCCGTGGTTTTATGGCGAAAATAGTTTTGTATAACTTGGTTTCAATGCCTCACGTGCAACCATGCATCTCTGCTTCATTGCCAGTGGTTGGATGTCATAACTCTCGCTGTTCTGTTGACGAATCACAGCTGTATGGTGTAACGATAACCTTACTCTTATTGGTGCAGTTAAAGCTGCTCTACGCCGAAAAATTCGTAATTTTATAACAGTCCAGAAATTTGGTCAACGTTAACACGTTACTTTAAAAGTAGAGTTTCCAACTAGTAAAATAATTTTCGGATCCATAGTTTTCGTACAGGTTCCCGTCAAATTATTGATTTGAATATTTTGCTACTTACCCAACGTAAAAACTATTAGAAAGGCAAGAATGAAATAATTTAGGGTGAACGTGACTGTATTAATGTACAGAATGACACTTTTGCAGTTTTCTCGTAAAAATGGTTTGTAATGAAAAAAATCTTGAATATACTGTACATACATTTTGGCATACTTAGTGTACCCGTATGTTTAAGAAGTAATTTTTACGTAAGATAAAAAACGTGTCATTCTGTAGCTTTTAATACATTTGCTTTAACTGGAAAATATTTTATTATTATCATTTGAATAGTTTTACTTCGGGTAAGTAGCGATAATAGTCAAATTTCTACTTTGACATGCGCTTGTACGAAAATTATGGAACCTAAACATATTTTATCTATTATAAATTACTATTAATGATATGTGTAAGAGATGGACAGTGTTCGGTACAACTAAAAAGCTAAGAATTTTTCGGCGCTGAACGCCGATAAATGAGAGACTTGTCTGAACAATGACACGCTGCTAATAACGTTCAAACAGAGCTGCCAATCTGCACGTATCATTGAAACAAAATGGCGCAAAAATATTACCGCGACAAACTCGTGTCTTTAACCATCCCGTATTCACCTGGGCCAATTTCTTAAGACAATAGATAACATAAATCAGGGTGGCCGAAGTCAGGAATGGAACCTGCGCCCTTCGGATTGCGAGTCCAGCGTATTAACGTCGTGCCACTTCGCACGGTTTCTGCTTATTCAAACTAAGTCTAAGAAAGAAACACGATACTTATGATTCTTTAGTTTCAACGGAATATCAATATAATTTTAGTGCAGACACATTTTTCGTTAAGTCTGTAATAGTTTCAACTTAAGAAAGTCTAAGTTTATCAGTGGTCAAATTAATTTGGTGGCTGCGAACTTAATTGGTTTTATATATATATATATATATATATATATATATATATATATGTGTGTGTGTGTGTGTGTGTGTGTGTGTGTGTGTGTGTGTGTGTATTTCACTGCAGCCAAGGAAAGATCTTGCAAACTAATACTGCAATTTACGGGCCTTTCGTTTCGGACAATGCTGTTGGTCAACGGGTTTTTTTTCGGTGTTCACTCATTTCCCCCTGCCCTATCATTCCACCTGTGCTCCGTACTTACCTAATATCATCCATCACCATCGCTGGAAACATCGCTGAGAACCGTGGCGCGAGCAAGTGTAGGGACTTATATTTTAAATTATTTTAAATGCTGCTCAGTAATTTCTAATATCACAGTCTGACAAAAAAACATTTCCTGCATTAAGAAGAGGAGATTATTGTAACAGAAATAAAAACCTGGGGGGATGTGTAAGATAATGTTTTCGATTGTTATTTGATGATGAAAATACTTTCTTGTTTAGAGTTTTCAAGATATTTATAGAACTCCCTAAACTACCCTATAGCATTGTGGGACACTTCGTTATAAACACTGAAATCACTGGTGGTATATATGTAGATTCGATAGGTGCTGAGTCACACCGAATGTAATTTTACATGTATGTAGCTATCCTTACTCGCGCCACGGCTTTCAAGAAGGGCCACATACATAATCGCTGCGTATTCTCGTGGCTTCTAGTGTCTACCATTGAACGTCGTAATGACACTATACATTTAAACAATAATATTAAGTACATAGTTTTAATTGTTTCTTTATTTTTTTTCGTAATAAATAAGTATTTGTTGGCACAAAACAATTGGCGCAAGAAATAAGTTCCGGCAAATTAATAAATATTTTCTAAGCGTATTTCAGAAATATAAACCAATCGTTAAAACATTTTGAGTTTATTCATTGTAAGGCGTATTTTATAAACGGAATGCAAAAGATTTGAATTGAGACACTTACGAAATACCATTCATAGTTTATCTTATGTCTGCAATGCGCACAGTGACAGTTCAAATATTGGCTGTTCAGGATAAAGAGAACACTGCTTGAATTTTCATTTCAGCTGTTATGCATTCTTATTTACCATTTTAAATATGAAAAATTCCGTGAGGAAAAAAAACAGTGTAAACGTTTCACCACTCTCAGAACTTAACATATTTGGAATAAAATACAGTTTCTGGTTATTGTAAGTTTTGGGAAGAGCTCCGTTTAAAGTGAACAGACTATAAGTGCATCGGCCTGCAAATCGACTAGGCCCTATAACCAAGAAACGAATGAACTCGTTAAACAAACGACAATGCGGCAAAATATACAGGTTATCGCAGCATTGCACGTCACTATTTTGGATGAACATTATTCACACGTATATAGAGGAACAAAATATGTTATGTAAACATAGAACCGAAAACACTCCGCTAATGTACTTCACGTCTAATGACTTACAGTGCATGGGTGCGTGTGTTGGATCTTGTTACTATGCGGGAATGTTACGTCGGGCAATGCCTACAATCCAGTTGAACACAATTCCTGTGGTACAGTCTATCAGTGGCGTATCGTGGTCGTGTTCCAAGGCATGCGGGGCTAAGCAGTGACTGTACACAACAATCAGTTGTCTGTGAGACTATTAGACATGTAGGCCCAGAGTAGTGTACAAGAGGCAAGGAACATATACTCCAATAATATTCCTCGGTCTTTACAGCACACGTTTATTGGATATGACTGGTTATAGGCACACCGTATAGTCGGAGCTTATATTTAGGGATCCCTGTTTTTCGCGAAAAGAATTTTGCCTCACCATGTTTCAGTGCCTTACGTGCAAATTTGCAGTTCTGCTTCGCGGTCTGTGATTGGATATTTTAACACTCGCGAACATTGGTATTCTAGCGACAAATCACAGATGTGAGGCGTTGCAAGAACGTTACTGTAATTGGCACAGTCAAATGAAATACGGTTGTTCACATAGACACGCCGCCAATAACCATGAAGCAGAACTGCAACTGTGCACGTAAGGCACTGAAACCATCTGAGACAAAATTCTTTTCGCGAAAAACAGGGTCCCTATCTTATATCACATGCCTTGGAACACCACCACGATACGCCACTGCAGTCTATTTACCATAAGTTTGGCTGCTGGGATGTTTGTCTTCTGAGAAAATATCTGTAAATAGGATTGGACAAATATTATTCTTCCAGGAATTCATTATGGTTTGAAGGTCAGTGCAATGGAGCTGTCAGGCATCTTTCTCAGAAGAGAATTATCAAAAGCAGGCAATCATATACTGTTTAGACTACATGTAGTTGGCAATAACAGCTGCACAATAAAACGATCCAGTCCGCACGTTATGCACTATACAATATGTACTGTGAACTGTAGTGCAGAAATGGTGCATTTTCGGACCTGTGTTCATGCATTTTATTCCTCCAGATGTGGTGATTGTTCCTTACAAATTTTGACATGCTATTTTGCCACACCGTACATAATATAAGCCTGCCTCTTGCGAAAATTTTTGTCGTTTCTGAATACTGGCAAGTTAGCAACTATTCAAATGCTGTTAAATTTGCCTCTTGGGTAAAGTCAGCATTCAGGATAAGCTGAGTTTGTTTGTAGAGCATTGATTTGCAGCAGAAGAAAATACGGTTGTTATATGTGAAGCTCAAAATATACGCATCACTGCGGGTTGTGCTGACTGACGCACAAGCCCTTTACCTGACGTCATAGACTTTGCGATTACTCTATTTCTTATTACATGTCAAGCGGTTCTTATGTTTTTTTTTATTTGTAGGTAACATGACTGACTTAAATACCAAATATTTCTATATTTGTGTATTGCAAATCCGGTTGTTGTTTTCTCACACACGGCAGTTTGGATAAGCCGTTGTAAGCTATTTTAAGAGGCAAGAAAATCGTGTTTCTAAGTGTGTCGAAAATCTTAAACTTATAGTGACATGGTTTGAAGTGTGTGTTGTTTTCGCGGATGAACAAAGCGCGCTGCGCATGTAGGGAAACATACGTGTGGTACGGAGGACTGATAACGCAACTGTGAAAACTTTGTATTCTTATGCGATAAAGACTATAGGCGTTTTCGAAAACTCACGAGCCGGATTAGGGTATGATTTCTCAGTTACGTGACCAGGATTCGTCGATCACAAGGATCTTGATGAACACCTGCAATGCAATAAGATGGCGGTGATCAAAAAATAAAATGTACGTATGTTGGACCTGTTAACTATTTTCTTAAACTGAAAGTATGAATTTTTACGTGTAGTTTTTTTTTTCATGTAAATATAATATTATTTTATTGCTTTTTTAGCATAGTACATTCAGATTTATTTCGTTGTAGTTTTGGTCATGTGCACTGTATGATTTTTTTTTTTTTCATGCCAAATGGCGATTCGTCTGTTGGCCGCCGCTTACCCTGCCCGTCTTGCGTAAGTGAGGAGTTGATCGGGAAGCTGTCAGGTGAATATTCGAACACGGGTATACTTTACTCGGGTTACGTTTCGAACACCTTGAAATGAAGTTTTGGCTTGCCTACCCTACCACGTGAGCTTTCAAAAACACCTAAGGGTTGGTTCATAAGTAAACACAATCGCGGGACATATGACGGTAGAACCTGTGCACAACCAGCAATTGTAATGTTTAGCCGATAAACATTTTTAGATTAATCTGAAACAGCCGTTGCTATATGGAGTAATTCCAACGGCAATTTTAACATGGGCCTTTTTTTGAAGTGTATTTTAAGATAATACGAGACGTATTTTATAATATAGAAACTTAGTTTTTAACGGAAAAATTTCTTATTCTCGTCTAGTTTATTTTCTCGTGTATTTTGGAGGTTAAACCAACACGGCGGACAATTCTGTAAGTCCTTTGCTCTGAGTAATTGCTGTCGTGTGTGTCCGCACAAGAAATGAAATATTACCATTTCCTATGTCAGCAACTCTATGCACACGACTTATTTTGAGCAGTTGTGAATGATAATGTTCGTATACATGGGAATCAGTTCCTGTGCGTGCGACCTATGTTCTATGCTTACTGTCATTTGATCAATAGTAAACCAATCCTAATGTCTCATACTTAGAGCGCGTGAGTTCTTGGGGCGGTGAGCTGGCACGTGAATATGGCCGACATTAGGCGATTACAAAAATCTACAAGGGTAAAGTATGTCTGCAGACATTTTAAGTTTTAGGCGTTAGAAATTTTATCCCAGGAAAATTTCACCGTGATAGAAATTTCAACTAATGACTAATGCAATCTCGTTCCACTACTAAAACGAATGTTATACTCAAATATAGATAAAATAACGAGTCAAGAATGTATTATAAGAGTAGAATTTAGCAAAATATTTATGAAGTAGGAAATATGTAGGCTTTTTTATTCCTGTTATCTTAAAACCTGAAATAGCATTGGAGGCCCCAGGAATCGACAAAACATGGTCACGTTATTAGGTTGACCTACCCTATTACATATATTACTCCGGCGAGTGAATTTTCATAAGCGCCCCTTGTGGACAAGACCAGAATAGATACGTGTAACCAGGAGTTGACCCTGCCTATGGAAATGTACGGGAGCTAAGTGAAGCCGCCATTTTGGGCGTCTTGTTATGGTAACCACCTGTTCGTTAACTAATCGTAATATTATACGTTTATAATGACGTCCCTGGTTCAAGAAATTTTCTAATTAGTCAGTTTTGTTAGTTAGCTTTTTTTAACTACGCTATGAGAGGATTTTATTACTCAAGAGGTCCATGAATACAAGTATTCATGACTTCAAAACATCTCAGTGCCATGATGATACGCCCAAACAGTAGCCTTGAACTACGTCACAACAAGTCATCTGACTATTCTCACCTGGATGCGTATAACTGTACTGTATGTGTGCTAGAGATTGGCGCGCGCGCCACTAGCAGGCAGTTTGGCGCGATCAAAGCTGTCCCCTTGTGTGCGCTGGGAGCAGGTGTGTGCGCGCATGTGTGGTACCCAGCCCACCTCCCCACCACATCAGTCTTCTATCAGGTATGCCACCGGCCCCCGGCCAGAGGGGGAGGGGGGAGACGTCGTCAATGGGGGCTCTTTCATCTCCCACGTAGCGCGTGCCAGCTGCAAGCCAGGTATACATGTCCCTGCCTCCCCCTCCCCCGACAATACAACCCCCTCTCTCCACACGTCCCTTACACGCGTGCCGCGATTACTTCACCTGTCCGTCTTCTCGACGCTCGTGTGCACGACGACCCTGGCTTACACGTAACATACGCCGCGTTCTCTTCAGCTCCTCATATTTGGTAGGCCTGTACTCTGTGCAGGGAAACTTTATGACAGACGCAGTGATAATGTGCATATGTAGGTCCTAACACCTTCCTGATATTTGGCTGTGTTGTCATAGCTCTGACGTCGGAAATCCTGAATATCAATGACGTTGCCTTTACGTTGACTTTACACTTGAAAATACATTTTACAACAACCTTAATAATTTACTGGGTACTTTAGAGAAGCCCTTTCATTATCAGTTATAAATAGATATGGTGGTATATCGCGAAAATGTTTTGTGTCAATATAACCTTGAAAACATTACAGTTTCTTGCAACATGTGTGATTCGGAGGAGTACGTCTGGCACGACGTAGCTACCTGCGGACCAATAACAAGCATTAAAATATTACAGTTACGGGATTCTTATAGTATCAGTCAAACAGAGTAGCAGCTCCTCGTACATGAGAAAGCCAGTTATATTTTAGTAAGCTGAACATGCGTTCAAACCCAGCAACCCGTCAAGATTTCCCGCGGTAAACCATCATCTCTAATCATAAATGTTGTTTATCGGAGGCATAATACACTATGTCACAAAACCATATTTTCCAGGAGAGTAGTTTAAAGAGTGTAATTCACTGGTGCATTAAGCTTTTTAATCCCTAATATACATGTTAATGTGACTCAACTCGGGTCTAGGGTTTTAGGAAATACTTATACACGTGGTGACGTTTACGGTAAAAAGTTAATTTTGACAGAAGTGGACATAGTGTTTTATACCTCCGATGTACACTTATATTTTTAAACCAAAAAACGTAAAGCCCCTTAGAACGTGAGGCCCGAAGCAAATGCCAATTTCACTGCCCTCCCTCTTTTTTTATGCGATTCCGGCTTTGTGTTATAAAACTTCAGCAAATTTTGGCAGGGACAATTACTGTTAACATTACATAATTACTAGGGGCCCCTGATTTTCGCGAAAATATTTTTGCACCACTTTTGTTCAACGCCGCAAACACACGCCTGCAGCTCTGCTACGTGGTTCATGATTCGATGATTTTAACTCTTATCTACTAGGAGTTCTACCCGTTAATCACAGACACGTGGTTTCGCAGTTACCTTGTTCTCGTTGGCAGAGTCAAATACGTGACGCCTCTGCACGAAGACACCCTGCCAGTGTGGTGATTGTGAATACGTTTTAATAGTAGTCATAGATCTAAGAACGTGAAACTGAAACTGATTTTAATATTTTATTTTTTTCAATAACTTCCTATATTTGTCGCTAATTATTTAATATGTTTCGTTGCTAAACAATAATGATTAAATATTTACAACCGACATTCTGCACTAACAAAAACAACTTTTTGCACTTCAACATTCTTTGGTGTTTTGAATCCAATCCCAAGTATCTTTGTTACGTAGAGATTGAAAAAAAATTCGCTGATTGGCTAGCCGCCAAGAAAATAAGTGAACTCCAGCAGACAACGGCTGTTTATTTGCTGATCACTAGACCCCGACAGTTCTCGCGAAAATATTTTGCAGCACTTTGTATCAGTGTCTCACGTGCGCACCTGCAGCTCTGCTTTGTGGTCAGTGATTGGATGCCGTAACACCCAGCGTGTGGAGGTCAAACCCGAAAATCACAGACGTCGCAGTTATCCGTGTACTGATTGTCACAGTTAAATGAATAACTAGAGACATTAACTTTTCGCGAAAATAAATTTGCCTCACTTTGTGTCAGTGACTTGTGTGCACGTCTGCAGACTTGCTTCACGGTCAGAGATTGGATGTTTTGGCATTCGTGTGTCGTGGGGTTTTACACGCAAATCACAGACGTGTGGTGTTACAGTAACCTTATTGTGATTGGTACAGTCAAATGAGAAACGTCACAGTTCAAAGGCACGCTGCCAATATCTATGAAGCAGAACTGCAGACGTGCACATAAGGCACTGGAACAAAGTGGGGCAAAATTCTTTTCGCGAAAAGTTC
>PNEQ01017369.1:0-28195 GCA_003012365.1 Medauroidea extradentata | reverse complement strand
ACGTCTGCAGACTTGCTTCACGGTCAGAGATTGGATGTTTTGACATTCGTGCGTCGTGGGGTTTTACACGCAAATCACAGACGTGTGGTGTTACAGTAACCTTATTGTGATTGGTACAGTCAAATGAGAAACGTCACAGTTCAAAGGCACGCTGCCAATATCTATGAAGCAGAACTGCAGACGTGCACATAAGGCACTGAAACAAAGTGGGGCAAAATTCTTTTCGCGAAAAGTTCATGTCTCTAGTGATAGGATGTTTCATCACACGACTTAGTGTTCTACCAGCAAATCACAGGCGGGTGTTGTTTCAATAACCGTGTTCTGATTGGTGCTGTCAAATGTAGGAAGTCTCTGAACGACTACACGCTGTCAATAACCTTGAAGCAGAGCTGCAGGTGTGCACATAAGAATAAGTTGTTGCAAAATTTATTTTTGCGAAAATCAGGGGTCCTTACTAATATATGGCGTGACTCACGTGTTAGCTAACGAATAACAAAATTCCTTTATTGGCGTATGAGAATTTTCATTGGCTCGGTGTAATGGGAAAGCAGGAGTTACGCAACAGAACGCTGGAGATGTAGATAATATTTTAGAACGTAACAAACATTCAACTTTTCCAGCGATATGTCACCATTTTGTTATGTCGCTACGTCACACAACTTTACACGTGTTTGGTGATAAATTATCACTGATAATGATAACAGAAGTATTGTTTTATGTTATTGTACCTTTTAATTTTTGTAATATCCATCAAGTTGTATGCCATGTGAAGCGTGGATGACTTTGGAATACGCACAGTAATATTTATGCTCTGTTATAAAGAGTGATTTAGAATAGAAAGGTATGGAATCGAAACTGTTGGTATTGTACTTTTCTTTTATCTTGCAAAAATCATTTCAAGCTAAAAAGTCAGAAATGCATTTTAATATGCTACTTCTTACATACGTTGCATTCATTTTTTTTTTCAGCTTTCACGCGTGTCTTCAGTGAGTGTGTGTTTAAATTACTCCAATGCCAACGACCTAATTTTACATTGGGTTTCTATTTCATTTTTTCTGTAATAAAACACTTCAGTGTCAAATTTATGCTCAAACGTCTCTTGTTAGTCATGTGAGCTTTACATCGTAGCTGAGAAGTAAAACTTTGATAAATTTATACTCAAAACTTAGAAAATTAAAACGAATATTTAAGTACTATTTTCGTTTATACTTACTGTAATATAACAATGGGCCGCTTTCATCTGTGAAATTATTTAAGTCTACGTGTGTATTAAACATTCAAGTTATGTATAAATAATGCATATAATTTTATTGTGTAGGGAATATTTAATTTTCGTAGTTATAGAGATGAATTAGGTAAAATAACTACCAAATATGACGTCAAAAACAAAAATAACTACACCAGTGTATGATGTATTCTGTGCAAAACAATATAAAAATTCCTAGACAAATATGACATTATTAGGTACCCTGGTTTTTCGCGGAAATAATTTTGTACCTCTTTGTTTCAGTGCCTTACGTGCACATCTACAAATCTGCGTCATGATTATTGGCAGCGTGTCTATATGAAGAGTCGTATATAATTTGTCTCAGCCGATTACAATAAAATATCTGCAACATCTCACGACTGTGATTTGGCGGTAGAATCTCAAGTCTCGTGAGAGTTAAAATATCCAATCACTGACCATGAAGCATAACTGCAGATGTGCACGTAAGGCACCGAAACAAAGTGGGGCAAAATTCTTTTCGCGAAAAATAGGGGTCCCTAATCATATTGCATTTTCCCATTTTATTCCGGTGATCTAAACTTACCCAAATCTAAAATAATCGATACTCTGTAGAACAATGGTCACAAATCATAAGATGCAGTTATTTGCTCAGATATTTTGTATGATATATGGCAGGTAGTCTGTTCTGCAAATAGCGCCAACAGACAGCACAGTTTTGAGTGTTAATAGGTGTAAGATAACATTTCGTTTTCTTCTATAGGGTGTGCTGCACAGTTGTAGATATTTAAGTCGCCATGTGTTTAGCGAAATTTTTCCAATATGACGCTTGTAAAAAAATAGACGGGTTACTTTTGTTTGAATTGAAAAGGAGATGTGTATTTCTAAACAGAAGCTCAAAGTTAAGCCGTGTTAAAAGTTCATTTTTCCGCGACGTATATGAATCTATAGTGAGGAAAGAAAATTGCGAATTTAAATATAATACTGCTTACTCAGCCCTTGAAAGGCTTCTCTCTTCATGTTATTACGCGAGACAACCTGAAGTGTTACTTTGGAAGCATTGACATTTTAAGCAGATAATAAAAATGGCAACAATCCAGAAAGTAAAGCGTTCTTCCTAGGCTAGTTAAAAAAATCTCATATGAAAATAGGCGAAACAGTATAAAAGTTGCTTGCATGTTTCATTTTTTTTAAAATAATACACTTGATGTTGTCTCTGTTTAAAACTCTTTGAACTTTTTTGCATAAATAGAGGCGTGAGGAACTGTTCTTTATTTATTGAAGAAGATAATGCAAAGAATTGACATTATTACATATAAACTTTGAAAAAAAATTCCTACGTCTTGAAAATACTAATCAGCTCGCTGGTTTTGTCACGGCAAGGCATATTTTTGTAATTTAAATTAAGTCCTCTCTCTTTAGTTTTACAGCGGTTTTGAAATTATTTTTAACGCAAATTAATACATAAAGATCTTTGTTACAGTTTTAATACTTATATATCATCGTTTGTGCCTAATTTTTTTTTTGTTTCAATACTCCAAACAAATTTTTAGATTCTTGCCCCCTGAAATATCTCATATTTTGTTGTAAAAATAAGCCGAAATGAAGCAAAATATTTTTTTTGCTAGCAAACGGTACATTACTAAATGAAGGTTTTGGCAAAATTGTGTATCGTATGACTGTAGGCCTACTATTGTTCTCAGAAATTTCTTTGCCTCTTAAATGCAATTATAGCCGTAGATTCACAATAATATATATATATATATATATATATATATATATATATATATATATATATATATATATATATATATATGTGTGTGTGTGTGTGTGTATGTGTGTGTGTGTGTGGATAATCACCAGTTTTCAGCATATATTTGCCTTTAGGCAATATGTTTCAATTCCAGTCGATATGCTCTAGGTCTTTGACATCTGGTTTATTTATGTGGCCCTAGAGCATTCGAGGCGTCGCATCTTCATGCTGAATACATGTAAATTAATTACCACGTGACTCATCAGAGGCATTTGCTATCGATACCATCTTGGGATCTCTCAGAGACTCCCATTTATGTTACTACAGTTCTGTCATCGCCACCTGTCTAAACTGCTTATGTGCAACTGGAACTCGTCTCAAAGTCCCGTTACTGTACAAAGCTAAACTTCGGCATCGTCTTAGACATGGAAAATATCACTGAACATCCAATTAAACGCCAGTTAACGTTAACTACGCAAATAAACACCTCTAGGTTACTAACTTATACACCACACAATACGTGAACTAGTTCAATCTTTGATCTCTGTACTTGAAAAAACGAATAATTTCCTAAGAATGTTGAGGTTGAACAAAACATGGAATGTTTGACCTTAGTTCACCATTAGTGCTTATATTCCATCAGTGTATAATTGAGTTAATGAAACTTCACCACGGTTATATAGGCCCATATTTACTTGCGTCATCATAGTCTTTCACTAAAATTACTCATTGCACCATAGTAGTAACGTATCGTAAGTATAACTGGGGAGATATTATATTATCAGTCACTTCTTCGGAATTAACTTATTTAAATTTTATACATTTCTGTTATCAGTAGATACTAATGCAGTTTGGTTTTGCACAAGGACAGTAGACCCATAAACCGAAATTACATGAATATTTTCGAATAGAAATATGGTTGGAACAAATACGAGCAGCCCATTTAAACGAGAATTTATCAGCATCATTGGCGGTTTAACGTAGCAGTTGATTTAAATATACAAATTAAAGGTTTTATATAGAAATGTGTTGGACGTTGAAAATAATTTTAATTTAATGTACCTGTAATACATTTTAAGGAGTTCAATGTATACTTTTTTTGTACAACTTCCCTGTTATAACTTACGTAGAATAAATATTTTACTATCTGTTTTATGTTAGCTTTACTAAAACTTCTCGTGACGTCACTGAAAATTATGAGAAATATCGCCTTCCATTAAAAATTTATGCTTAAAAAAATAAAATTTTTACGCAATAAACAAAAGCAGTTTTATTTGTGACAAATATATTTTTTAAACCAGTATATGCTATTGTGAAAACATGTACAAATTATTTGAGTGGTTTGAGTTGAGTGTACTAAATAAAGTAAATAATTCTTTAAGTTTTTACTAGCGAACAACATTTGACAGAACAGTTCAGTAAAGATTGCAAATTTTACTTTAAAGCATGTCCAGTAAATTCCACAGCACTTCATCTTCATGTCAGTATTTATAACGGATTACTGTTGACATCTCCAAATTGATTTGCTGACAACATTACGCCAACATTCCACATGAAAGACGGAGCTTAACGAATTTGAATTACAAGTACTAAATTTACGTAATAAACCATTAGCTAAGACACAAACCATGTGGTTGTAACTTACGTGCTACATTAGGCAGAAGATTGACATCGTATTCTAATGAAACGGTGTCATTAATTTGATAAAACTTCACATTTCTAAAAGCTTATCGTCTATTATTCACTTCAGAGATTTAAAATCAAGAGTGTTTCTTCATTTACAGCGAAATATTTAAGGATGTATCTGCCACACCATTGGCATATAACGATTAAAATTGTAAAGTTGTGCCACATGTAGAAAGTGATGAGTGTTTCCGTATTAATAGTTGTTGGATATTTTATTTTGATAACTTGTTTTGACACAAATATTATATCTATTAACATGCTAATGTAGGGAATATATAATTTCATGATATACAAATATTTATAGTAGTTAACACACAATCATACTTATATTTGGCACCAAAACTGGCTGTAATATGCTTACAACTTCGTAAATTACGTTTGTAATAATTTCAGACAGAATTCATTTCTAAGCCTGAATGTAATAAATGACCAGATAAATACCACACATTTTCTTCGCGGATTTTAAGCGAATATTTTTAAAAAATATCTGCTATATATATTTACTTTTCGCTGTTACGACACTAGGAAATCATTAAACTATTTCATACGCCAGAAAATATTTTACTTAATTTAATGATAATATCCACTTCAGCTTTAATTACTGCTGTGCAAATTAAATAGATCTCAGAACACGTAATTTAATACAAAAGAACGCTTGTTCAAAACCCTGACACATAAATGGATGAAATATTCTTCATTGTAAAATGTACACAAATTATGTAAAGCATTTACATTTTAATTAGTTTATTCAGCACATTACAATTGTTTCATTTAGTTTATCTTTAATTGAATTGGACTCGCATGAAGAAATTCTAATTTTAGTTTTAAACTGTAAACTCTGACTTTTAACACACAAAATTTGTTTAGCTAAAGTGAGTGAACGAATAAATGTACCCGGATGTATGTATATTAATTTTCCATAAGAATACATTCAGTGATTCTTTAAAAGAAAACATTGTTTGTATAAAGCGTTAGGAAATCGGCAGTCGGCGCATGTGTCTCGTCAGAAAATGCGCCAGTAAGAAATATGTTTTCAAGTGACTGTGAAACTTATAGAATATAACATTAATAGCAGAGCGAATTAAAGGCTTTGTAACGTAATATCAAGCAACTATAGCTAATATTGTACAACGACGATCAGCGATTTCTGAGATTTGCCGCACCATACTGAGGTTATAGAGGAATTTCGGAACAGTTTTTTACTGCGAGTAGAGTTTACTTGCTACGGTAATCGGAACACAAATAACACTTGTTAACTTTGTTCTTGTTATTTTCTGGTGTGCATGTTAACTTTTCTTAGCTAGTTGTTGGTAATTTATTGCTTCTTAAGTATATATTTGTCATTATTTTTTTCGCACACTGTGGATATACAAATATTAAGCATAACTGTTATTTCCAAATATTTGTCATACACTTTGCATTTATAGCTCTTTCCGCTTCTTCTGCGTATAAACAAAGAGCAATAACTTGTTCAACTGAGAGTTGCTCCATTGTTTACCTGCGTCGTATGTTTTTACTGAAAATGCCTGTCCTTTCGCGGCCCAGTACTTTCAGTAAAAAAAAAAAAAAAAACAGTCTCGCACAGGTGCTACATATTGTCATGAGATTTCTTTCTCAGTTACTGACAGTACGATTAAATAAATAAGGGAATGGTTTTCAGTACTGTACAGTGATTTCAGTAAATTTCGGAAAAAAACGTGAATTTTTCAGGTCCCTACTTGTACTAGAACATAAATTTAACGGGAAAAATTACAAACTGCATATTAACAATTGTATATTTAAAAAATTTTAAGTTTTATGTACATAAATAATTATAAATGAATTATTTAAGCAACATTTCCTTAAAATTTCAACAAATTCGACGCACATTTCCTGTGATAAAAATTGGGAAAGTACAAAGGTTGTGTCAGACACATGCATGTTGACCTAAATTTGCTGTTACTGCAACTATGAATTTTGTGTCCTCAGAACACAGCCAGCGTGGTCGAGGCCTGGTAGCACTGGCATTTGACGATATAATCGTTCATTTATAGAAAAGGCGAGCCAAGGCATTTAATTTCAGTTCATACCAATAGGAGTGGATATTCCTACTGCAGTAACGCGATGCTACTTGAGTAGTATCAGTTTTGCACGTAGGTTAGTAATTTCTGAACAGTCGCATTAATATAATGATGTAATAATGATAAATTATTGGTTTTGCTTTCCGTAACGTTTTTAAACACATTCTCATTGCATTTGCCAAAAATAAAATCGGTCTCTAAATTCATACATTTTTCATCACCACCATTGAATACAGGTAGTTAAAATGTTGCTGGTGTTTTCAGTTTATGTCATTTAGAAATGTCTCACGCTTCATCACTGTTAAAATGCTGCCGTTTCCTACTTTGCTGTTGTGCGATATTTGACTTTCGTTTACGAAACACGTTTATTAGAAAGTGATTATTTCAAGTTTCATAAATGACTGGTTAGTTACTGTAACACTCATTGGATAAATTTGGGCTACTCGTCCGTAATTTTAAACGAAGTACTGGGCTCTAACACCGGATGAGGCATCGTCGTTTACATTTTCAGTCTATCACTCGGTTTCTTTAACACGATACGCTGATAATGCCCAGTATTGTGATATATTGAAAAACGATATGAAAAGTATTATTATTAACATAAAGCTTCTGATCTCTATGAATAGGACTTTTTTAATGCTATGAAATCAAATCACAGAAAATAAACTTTTATCGTAATTAGGAAAATTGAACATCATTGAATAACCGTGATAACATAAATGGGTGCCAACATGTTAGTAAGTGTTGCGGCTGTCTAGAGAAATACAGCGAGTCAAAACATTTTTCGTAAAAAGTGTGAATGTTTCGAGGGTTCCTTAACGTCAATGTTATTTGAAAGTTACATATATAAATGATGTTATATTATTTTACAGATTAGTTTCGCAACGAAATATTAATTTTAAGTACCTTTTATTGAAACTTTCTTCATGAAGGAAAACAGTTACGCAATAGTTATCGTAACGTACACGTATCGGTAAACAATATGCTAATGTACAAATACTTTTATATAAAACACAAAACTTTTTAAATTAACAACGACGCAAGAAGTTTTCCATAAAATTTGTAATCAGCAACTATTTCATAAAATTAAAAAAATCTTCAAATGACAAACTTACCATCCGAAACAAAAAGGTAATAATATGTCAGTCATTAAGATAGCGTTTATTTTAACACGAGTTCCTTGTACACTACACTAGAATGAACTTCGAGATAAAGTTCGACAGATTCTACGGACTGAATATCAACCCAATGATTCTCGGGTATTATATACCTGATAATTTTCAATTCTAATATAGTTCTTAATGAAATTTGTTAATATCATACACATTTTAGCAATCCAATTTTTTAAGGGTTTAACACTTATTTACTACAAAGTATGAACTGTTTACGCTGGGATAAGATAAAAATTGTGTCATTTAAAAAATATTGTAAAAAATATGTTTTATGAATTATATACATTATTATAAACTTGTTATATGATTACATTTCTTGCCTGGGAAAGCAGTTGCATTATAATACGACCAAATAAAAAGTATTAGTTTCTCAACTTCAGAAATTTTTACCATAGGCCTACGTTCCCCAAAAAACTTTCGATGACTTCATTGTGATCTATAGGTGATTAGGTATCCGATCAAGGACTAAACTCAATCACCATGCTAAAATAAAACGTATTTTGCCTTGGCGCGTTTACTGAAAACTATAATACTCTAATATGCGTACATAAAATTTCTTTAATTCGAGAATTAGAATGTTGAGGATTCATACCAACTGCATGTGTTCCTTAATTTTATTATGTTTGCTCTGGGAATTATGTGGCAGAATGCGAACAAAATGGACATACAACGTCGTAAATATTTAACATGTGGCATAGTAGACTAACATAAGAATACGTTATGCTCATGGACAAACAGACGTAAAAAAAGGAAACTAGATGGAAACAATGTAACGAATATACAAATAAACGTGTGCTAAGGAACGTAAATGCTGACGTACATAATTAACTCTGAACAAAGCAACCAAGAAAACACAAACCACTGTATCTAAAAAAACTTCAGGCATTTGCAAAAACACTGGACGACTCGCCAAATAAAACACACATAGTCAGCTGCCATTGCAGTTTTTTACGACAGTCCGTAAATTTGAAACGGAACATGAACACTGAATTTTTAAATCATTCATAATTTTTAAATCTATATTATTTGTTTTTCGTAGATTTGGGAATATTTTGACGTTCAGTCACACCGACAACAATATCTTTGAGCACAAGCAGCTCTACTAAGGAGCACTCGTACTTTTTTTGTGGCGTAGACGTTATTGTTTTCGTCTTTTAACTAAAAACTTAGGCCTAACTATCACCGACTGAAAATGTTAATCTTTCAGGAAAATTTGTAATAATTTACAGCTTAATGGTTAACGGTTAATAGTTTAAATACTGTTATAAAAATATTTCTGTAGCGCTATGTTTATTTAATATCCTCCAAGAACCCACAAAATAGTGTACGGCACTATTGTCAAGTATTGGTTTTCAATTCACCTTACAAGTAATGTTTTTTTTTTTTAATTTTTTTTCACTGTTTTGTAAAATTTAATTAGTGTATTGTGCATGGCTGCATGAATTTAGGAAGATTTTTTTTTAATTTCAAGAAATTTGCTTTATCTAACTTTAAGAGTTATACGTATTCAATTTATAGCTCCTATAGAGCCTATTGTGTTTACATATTTGTGGAAATCAGTCAAAGAACACGCCAAATTTTAAAATAGGCCGTATTAATATAACAAGATGCGTAACAGCAGACATTAAAACCAATATATCGTAGTTATTTGATTTTTAAATTTAAAAACATATTAAAGCTCTTTTTTTCAATTTTTATTAAAAAACATTCTCTTCCAATGAATGTTTTAGTACGATTTCACATTTCCCGGGACATGGGCCGTATAATGCTGTCAGCGCGAAATATATAATTTTATTGCCGGAGTTTATTACATTCTCAGTGTCATATTTCTATGGTCCAAGTTTCCATTGGTCGCTATATAAACGACGGGGAGTTGCGTAAAATGGTGACGGCGCATCTCTGGTTGCCACGTATGTTGTATGTGTGTGTGTGCGCGCTCATGGAGTCTGTGCCATGCTTGTCACGATGATGGGAATCACGGTTAGTGAACAGAGCGCCATGGAAACCCTTCAAACCCTGCCGCGCATGAAAGGAGATTTACGGCATCGGGAGTAGGCTCCTGGATACTGCACCCCCGCTCCTCATCATCCAACCCCCGCCCTCCACGGCATACTTTACAAATGACCCCCATGACTCAACATCCATTTCATTCCCAGAAGAATTTTCGCCCGGTTACTTAGCTGGCGGCCGGCCGTAGGGGACCCCAAGATAAGGGCTAGATGATTAAATTCCGAACACTTGGGAGAGACGTGTGCTTTTCACGCACCTCCCTCGCTTGATCCCCCAACCCCCTTTCCATCTGTACGTTGTCAGCCATTCTGAGGCTTCATCGTGATTTCACCCCAGCTCAGGCCACACACTCCTTCAACTTCTTTCATTACACTTTTTGTCATCTTCGTCTTCTTTGACGACGAGAAAAAAAGACTAGTTCAGGACGGATAAATTTTTTACGAGGTTAACATTCGTTTCACGCTTACGTAAAAATATTTTACCTTTTTTCTCATTTATCTAAAACGTATAGTAAGTAGCCATGAATGTATTTTTTATGGTTGCCAAATTCGGAAAAAAAACCCATATCCATAAAAATTTCCGCACTATGCAAAACAGTTTCATTAAAAGTTACTAACGTCATGCTACATGAAAAGGACAAACGAGTATAGAAACGATAAAAAACATGTCAAACCCCGAATGCTATCCTGCATCAGATTTAACTTCGGCGGTTGCAAGCCTTACTCCAATTCAGCAAGTTGGAGTATAGTGTGCCCAAGTAAATATTCTGTTGGTAATAATCGTTGCAACGTTCCTGAAAAAACGTCCTATATGTAGAGACCCTGAAAATTCGCGAAATTATTTACGAAGAACTAGACTTCGAACTCCTCCGTGTTACCTTCCGGATTGGGATATTTTTTATCACTAACATCCTTGAGTAATGCGAACCAATATCAAACATGCATGAAAACACTCAGTGACTGCCGCGCTACCTTGTCACATGTACAACTGGCCACTCACTGGAGCAGCAGACAATGTACAAGTAGCTGAGGACACAGTGTACACAGGACTGTGAAGTCCAGCCGGTAGATCTTTGAACTCGCGAATTTTCCGGGTCTCTCTGCCTATTTGTAGCCAAGGCCTACACTCTAAATTATAATCAGCAAAATTTTCAGTTTCAATAACTTACAAGGGTTTTCACTAGCTGATCTGTTGTTTTGGGAATGTGAACTGATAAAAAAGTGGGGTAACAGAGTCAATAAGCAGATGTATTTAAGTAATTACCTTATCTATCTGTAATTTGAAAAACTGCATTAAAAATAAATTTAAGAAATTAAAAACAATATTTAAGATGCTATCATCAGTTGTACATTAACACGGATTTAAGTACTAAGCTTCGAGTAGCACAACACTGAGAATAAATTATTTGATTTTGGAAAAATAACTTGAGCAAGATTTTATCAAAGGAAAGTAAAATATATGCACTTGGTGCATTGAGAGACTTTTAGTTTTCATTCCCTAATTAATATGACTTTAAAGTGACGTGAGGTTAGCGGCAATCTTGCGCTGAGCCACTGAGGAAGTATGTCTCTAATTAAAACCACAACGCACGAGGCACATTAGTACATGCGCTTAGTTTTTGAAATGTTGCTTAGTTTCGCTTTCTCTATGAACAGCGCTAGGAGAGGAAGACCTATGCTAACGGTGATGCAAGGTCGTGCGCATATCTTCTAAACCCTCACAGCTCACGTATTCCGTCATCAAACACTAGACGAAATACTTTTCTAAATATTGAAAGGAAATCTAAAAATAGCAGTCATCTACTTCCGTACATAAATGTTGGCCACTACTTTGTAGCGAACGGGAAATAATTTTACCAACTTGTTTGAATGCCTTCCATGCATATCTGACGTTTTACTTCCTTGTTATTAGCAGAGTTTTTGTGTAAAACAGAAGGAGGGATAGTACGTGGTTGGAGCAGAATGGCACATTCGTCTCCCACCAAGGACATCCAGGCTCGAATCCCGACGGGGTCGATCCCCGAATTTTAGCATGCGAGAATCGTAACGAAACCTCCGTTCCTTTTATTTCGGCAATTCTGCATTGTAAGCTCTCATTACATGTGATCCTTCAGGGCAACCAGATGCCTGCATATGTAAATTCACGTAAATACTTTCAGAAAAGTAATTTACTTATGTAAAAGTTGCTTCCGTATTTTTTTTGTTTACGGGAGTTTGTCCGCATTGCCAAGTTTACGGGCGCTTGGATGTAAATTTCCGTAAGTTCACAGAAATATGTTTTTATAGTGATAGATTTGCAGTTAGAAAATTCGTATTACTTTCTTAATTGCAATTCGATCTGTAACAGCAGTAACGGATAATCAAGAATTATGGTTTCTAAAATTCTATCAATATGTATTCATATTATTCCGTAGTTAGGTTAAAGTTGCATGAATTTACCCAGAAGAAAAGTTATGACACAAAATGCAAAAATTCAAGATTGTGACTACCGCTCACTCTTATGGTCGTTGATTCGAATTTCTCTTAATTCTGAGAGATTTTTCACGTTACTTCGCAATACTTTAAGGTCTCGAGAATATATCGCAAAAACGAGAACTTCGTCTTTTTCGGAAGTGGAATACAAGAAATCCAAGAAAGTTAATTATTTTGAAGGAAACCTATTACCCGTAAATTTACGAAAGATTTTGTTACAAAGACAAAATGAGTGTCCGTGATTTTACGCAGATTTCTGGATAATTTTTATCCGTGATTTACGGGTCAGTCCCCGAAACACTGAGAGTAAAAGCATCTCACTGACAAGAAACAAAGTTGCAGATGTGCACGTAAGGAATTAATTCAAGTTGGTGCAAAATTCTTTTTACTAAAATCAGTGGCTTTACTAACGTGTCTTTGAAAAAGTGCCGGAGCGTTAAGTACGAATGTATGAAATTTGAATGATCATACCTTTGGATGTTTTACAAAGGGTTTTGTTCAAAAAATCTAGAATAATCATTCTATAACCACAAGTTACAATGAAAATATATTTTTATCCCGCTGAGTTAGACTCATGCTTACTTTTCAGTTTTATTTGATAAATAATCACTAAACATTTCTGTGAAGCGTTTAATTGGTAGAACCCGTTCAGAAATATTAAGTAATGGTGCTAGGTTGGGAAATAGTGTTTTGATTTTCGCTGACAATGTCTGAAATTCTTAATAAATTGTATAGATGTATGGGTACCAACCACTGATGTATGAAAGTTTATACGAAACGCTCGTACACAAGCGTTCCAATTATACCATATAAAATACTGATTACTGAATTACTAAAAATGTCCCACCTCTCCCAAGGTTGGAAGGTTTCGTTTTCAAAATGAATGAAGAGGCTTAGCTAAACTCTGTTTCAAATCTATGGTCAAAACAGAATAGGGATAGAAGTGTATGCAACTAAGTTCAACATTGTATGGTTTATAAATGTTAATAAACGCGTGCTAAATAGGAACAGTTTGAGCTAGAATGCTACTATAAATAAGTATAGCCCAAAACGTACTTACAACTCCAGGAAAGTACAGTCGCAACCAGAAATCCGACACGAAAACCACAAAAATGTGCATTTTCTAAATATAAATCAAGGAGTATTCACTGATTACCAGTGGTTTCTTACTTATTTAATTGGTTGGAAGTGATCCATCCGGAGTAACTGAGGAACCAGCGGTAATTAGCAGAGACATGCACATTTTGCGTTATTATTTGACAGTAGATTGAACTCCAAATTACTATGTCATCATCTTAACTTAGGCTGTCTGTCGGCAGTATGTGTGGCGCGCTTGAAGGATTTTTTTCAACCAAAGATATAATATTAACTGTCAAGATACACACTATCCTTAGAGATTTTATCCCGGGATAGCTTGACTGTTTGCTGGATTTCAACGCACATTCAGTCTACCAGAAGATTACCAGCTTTCGTTTGGTGGAGCTGTTACTCTATTTGACTGGGCCGATAGTAATATTATTATATGCATGTTATTGGTTTACACACAGGTCAGCCATGTCGCGAGAAACTACAGCGATTTCAAGGATATGTTAGCGCAAAACATTTTCGCGATATACCATCATCTCTAAGTATCCTGTAATGCGGGCGTATGCAGATACGAAGGTTAAAAGCCAATAACTAGGGACAGGAAATTTTCGCGAAATCAATTACCGGCATGTTAGAATGCTCTATCCTGTGCATACTCAAGCCCCGACCATTTGTCCATGAACTGCTGCTCCCTAGAACAACAGACAATGAATAGACGAGGCTCGAGTATGCATAGTACAATGAAATCTAACATGCAGGTCATTGAATTCGCGAAATTTTCTGTCCCTACCAATAACGTTGGGTGAGTATCGTCAAATAAGGCAAGATAGACAGCAGTTGATATCACTAAGTTTTAATTGTTATATTTTTACCAGACGTGTTTTCTATTTATTCTTAAATTGTGAGTAAGCTTAGTTCTAACGAAAGTTGTTTATGAATTAGAGTTTTTGCAAAATGGCTTGTTAAAGTAAAATTTTGCATGTCTCGGTTTTAAGTACGACACTAAAACTAACTTACCAAACTAAATTAATTTACACTGAATAAAGATGTTGCAGGCTACGAGGTGTCCTGTACAAAATCCGGAAATTAAATATTTTTGTATTTTAAAAAAGTTAAGATTTTAAATAAAAATAAATAAAATTCAAGAATTTTTTGAAAATACAAAATTATTTTATTTCGTTCTTTTGTAGTGAAGACCTTGAAGCCTACAAAACTGTTATTCAGCGTGAATTCGGTTTGTTAAGTTTGTTGGTATTAGTGTCGTACTTCAAAGCTACACGTACAATTGTTGATTTTAACAAGCCAATTTGCAATTATTGTGATAGAAAAAAATTTCATACGAGCAAAATTTAGTCACAATTTACGTTTAAGAACAAAACAAAAAATATCCGGTGTTAATATAAAAACAAAACCATGATGATGAAAATTGCTATCTACCATGCCTTTAAAGTCTTCGTTTGGAGACTCATCCATCGCGTCATTTGCGAGCACGTTCCAGTTGGAGTATATAATTATGAGGTCATCCCGAAAATACTTCCTCTCAGCTACACATAGCAGTTATAACCAGATATTAAGTATATTATAATAATTGGTTCGTAACCAACTATTCTTTAAAAATCAATATGCTCGTCAGGTAATACGTATAATTCAGTTATCGAATGAATCCAAAGGCCTTCGCATAATTTCCAAATTTTAAGTAATTTCAGTGAATATGTTATGATACTTCAAAGCAAAATTTTCAACACAGATGGTGAGACTTCACAATAATGCCTAGTGTTCGGGCTCTTATCACACTAATTCTTTTATAAAATTACGTAGGAATATCTCATGTGTTAATATCGAATGTTTGTTACAGTAAAACAGAGAACGATTTTTAAAAATTATATTTGGCTTTAGAGAAAGTAATGTTTATAAACGGAAATAAAGAATCACTTGATTCCAGATAAATTTCTTTAACTCACACTTCGTATAGTTTCCCCACTCCAAATATTCGCGAGCCACGGTGATTCTCAACGAAGACTAATGAGCTGTACCGTTCTGTTCGCGACGTATTCAGCCAAATAAATATTTCAAAGGAACTTAGTAAACGGTGGAATATTGAAAACATCTCAATTAAATACGGATATACGCTAAATTTACATCGACACAGTAATATTAGAGCAGTTTAAGGGGGACAAATCCTTACCTGTCTTGTATGAATTAGTGTCAGCTTTATGGACATTACTAGTGGCTACATTATCCTCCTACGGAACATTTTTAGCAGTCATAGTCATATTACGGCAGGATTCGCCTAACAAAAACAAACTGACTTAATGAAATGAAATAGTTTACACCGAAACTAATTTTTGTAGCTAGAAAAGCCGAAAATAAAGGATTTTTACTTGTGCGTTTAAGTAGTACATTCTATCGTGATATCATTACTGCAATCATATCTCTATTTCAATATGATTTTTCTAATTAAATTGTTGAATAACACAGTGTGTATGTGCTTAACCTTACAGTTCTTTAAATATGTATGCTACGCTTCACTACACCAATCGCAATCCAACGAAGTGCATGCACCTATTAAATAATTAATGAAGGTTACAAACAAATGAACAATTTTTTTTTGCGACTGGCATTGTTCATCATTACTACACCGACTGCCGTAGCCCTCGGGGAAATCCAATAAACAAATAACACATTATAAAGCGTGCAACATATATCCACCGGCCAATTACAACACTCAACGGCAGCTTTAGTTGCACATCGAGAAACTTGTAAAACTGGTAACATGACCTCCGACGAAAAATTAAATGATAGGTAGTGGTAATAGAGAATATCTTAGTTTCTCTCAGAATCTTTCTGAAACTTCGCTCGAAGTAGATCTGGAGTCGTTAAGTGTTTTGGTACAATAGCAATAATAGAAAGAATTTTAAGCACTACTTATGTTTTAACTAATTATTTTGTAGTAACATTAGAAATTTTATTTATTCTCGTTTGAAAAAATTTACGTGCCCGGAGCGATAAAAAAATCTGGCTATATATCGATGAATGAATGAGAGATTTTCATCAGCGCTGGTGAGGGGTGACGTGAGGTGAATATGGAACAGCACCGGAATGAGGGAGCGGGGGAAACGGGAGACCCCGAGAAGAAACCCAACGACATCGTCCGGCACGATTCCCACGTGTGAAAATCCAGTGACCGACCCCGCCGGGAATAGAGCCCGGATCGTCTTGGTAGGAGGCGAATGGTCGGTCCATTCGGCCACCGCGGCCCCCAACACATTGATACAGGCTGTCCTGAGTAAAGGAACGCTTTTGATAACAGTATTGTCAAGAACTTTTAAATTAAAATATGAATACTATGTGTGACTATTAACATGAAACGGAGGTATAAAGATGCATGGCAATGAAACGGAAATGGCTTCGAAGGTACTTATTTTACTGCGATCTGTCCTACCGACAGTACATCTTGAACACCCTTGATTTTCGAGATATTCCAGCATCTTTAGTTATGAAATGCTTGGAAGGTAATGAAAAGGTAAAACTCCTTTAAATTTACGTTCGTATTGCTGTACGTAGGCCACGAGATGGACTGCGTGTTACTTATGCGATGTGCAGTAGAAGCAACATACTCTGTGGCCATTGTCGAGAAAATTCCTGTTGCGTTTGGTGTTTTATTTTTGACTTTGGCACTTGTCATAGGCGTGGAAAGAAAAATCCGCGAATTCAGTGACCTGGAAGTTAAAATCTACTGCCGTATACATACTCAAGACTCGCATATTCAATCATTGTCTGTTGTTCCAGTGAGTAGCAATTAGTTGACAATTGTTAGGAACTCGAGCTTATACCGCCTGAGTGATATCTACTTAAGAATATCATTAAATAAACGTTACTTGTGTGCATACCCATTCCAGATTCACCGCTACTGATTAAAGCATACTTTCCAGCGGCCGTAAAAGGCGAGTTATTGCGTTCCTTTTAAAGTGTATGGAAAGGTAAGATTTCGTGTGGACGAGTGGAATATTCAGTCGACGATATCATCTAAACTACTCATCATGATTCGATGGGAGTTTTCTGCTAAGTATTTATTTGATCAGCTGATGTCTATTTTACAGCACTAGACGGTAAATTTATTGCTTTCTAGGAAAAAAATTAAAATGCGTGTTTAGAAAAATAAGGGCTTGAAACCACAAAATCTACAAAAAGTGGAACAATTTAAGTTTTGTTTTGTAATTATTAGTACGATAATATTTAGGTCACTATAATATCAGAATTTTAAAAAAATAATAGCGTTTAGTTTTCAAAACAACTTTACTATACGAAAACCTCTTGAGCAGAGATTTTCAGATGTTTAAATTATTATCAAATCAAAACGAGGCCATTTTTGAAATTCCGTTATTATAGAGACCAGGAAATAATCATTTTAAAATTACAAAAATTACAGTTTTCGTGGATTTTGTAGTTTCAAGCCCATATTTCCCTATAAACAGTTTTTAATTTTTTACTTGAAAACAAATCATGCTACTGACTAATGCTGCATTAAGTAGACGTCCATTAATAAATCACCTACTCGGCAAAAACGTCTTGTCGAATTGTGACGAGCTGTTTAGATCATATCGACGATTGACTGTTCCAGTAGTTTCGCTCGACATCTTACCTTGCTCATACCACCTAAGCATGAAAATATTGGTGCAAAAACTGTTAAACAGAAGATTGCACGCCAGTTCTGTGGCTTGCACTTAGAGGTTAGTGTGATGCGTGCCGCGTGTGCTGAGTGGTCCCTATGGCCCTGTCCCACTATCAAATTTTTCCCTCCAATCGCTTCAGATAAAGTTGAATGGTAGTGATGTCACGTAAACGTTACTATCTCGGCCATATTTGTTTAAGGTAGTTTAACTGTTTTCATGTTCATCAAATATTTGCAAATTGGTCGTGTAGTAATTTTTTTTATGTTGGATGGTTAACGCTATCACGTTCATTGCCATTGTTATCATAAATATCATTACATTCGTATCTGAACGTTGTAGTGCCGTAAAATAATATTTCTGTTGTATAAGGTACATACAAAGTAATTGAATGCATTTTAGGTAGGTAGAAGAATTGTAAACTACAATTTGTTTTAAAAATATGTTACCGATATTCGAAACTGAGTATGCATATTAAAACACTCAAGTTTGGTTTGTAACTAAATTAATTTGCATATAAAAATAATAGCGAAATTATGAATCACATAACATTTTTGAGATACAATTTTATCCCAATCACCCCTTCATTTATACCGGCATAATTATTCAAAATACTGCAGAAAAAATTATACGTATTGTAATTTCTTGAAGTTTTCCTGCTAATAAATTTATTTTGCATCACTTACACACTGAATGCACTTAATTTTAAAAATTGCAGCGTAGTTGCGCAAGTATTCTTAAGGTGACCAAACATATCGGTTATGTAAAATAAAATCCAACAAAATACTTGACAATGTGACATGTCTTCAAATATATTTGGTAGTAACGGGACAACCTTATTAGCCGGAAAAGTTTGGTGGTCGCATTTCGTCAAATAATAATCTACCAGCTTAATTTTCAAACATATTTGGAGACAAAATTGTTACATTGTAACAGGACCTTCACTGCTTCCGCACTTCTAGACCTCGAACACGCAATACTTAAATCTGAATTAGTTGAATTTTCACAGTTTCGGTAAGTTGCGAGGTTTTTCATTGGCGAATCTGTTGTAGTGTCAATGTTGACAGATAAAAAAGTGAAAGACTGGGCAACATATTGAATTAGTAGTTATATTTCACTGTTTAACCGGTACAAATTCTATTACTTAATCTGTAATTTGAAAAGTAACTTACATCTTACATCAGTGACTAAAATGCCATTTTCAACGTTACTACATGATTTAAGTCTGTATGTAATAAGTAATGTATGGCTGTTTCAAACTAAATATTGTTGTTAAATTTTTGTTCGCTTGTTTATTAAAGTAAATTATGTGTTTCAAAAAATTACAAAATGTACAGAATACTTACAATAGTAATAAGTAGCCTTGTTCAGTTGTTGTGGGTAGAAAAGCATTGGAACGTTTAGCTTCGTTCTGTTGCTCTCTATGAAGTTACGCTGCTTTTAAAAATTCGCAATCTTCTGTAAACAAAACGAACACACATCACTGACATACAAAAACGAAAAGTTACATTTACGGCAACCTAAACGTTCGAGGGTTCTCGTTATGCGAGTGGTTAGAGAATTAGTGCGATGTGCTGAATGTTTTGGGTTCGAATTCCGTTGGTATTTTTTGATTTTATTGTTTTTGGCTCATGCATTATTGAGGTTATGACATCATTAAAGAAAACAGAATTATATTTATTGTATAGTTAAATTTTTTAAAAATATTCTGGTGAAATTGTTTGGTTACTATATCAATTAGTTGCATTCTCTGATTTAATCTGTGAGTTTATTTCGCTGATGCAATCTGTAGTTTTCTACTTATTCCCAATGAAAAAGTTTTAACAATTTGAATCTGTGGAAAATAACTGGAAAACCTGTAATATTAACAGTGTCCATTTTAGAGTGATGTCCGACCAGGCTGCTGCCTTAGTAAGAAATGTTCACTGTCGTGTTGATGTACGTTTACCTGCTCGTGGCCTGCGTGAAAGAGCACGGTTAGTGGTTTTGGGGTGTTGGTAGAGTATTGAGAATGAAAAGGGGGGGGGGGGGAGGTTGTGTTCTCTTCTCAGGCGGAAGCACTCTACACTGCGGAAGAAGGATGTTAGTGTGAACTAAACGAGCTGTCTCACCGCGCCAGTTAATTACGTTTGCTTTGATGCCTAGTGCATCGCAAGTGTGTGTGAATATCGGGGCGACGTTAACAGAATTACGAACCTGTTCGCGTCAATTTCGGAACACCACGGAACACTGGCGAGAACGGCAACATGCCAAGCGAACTCGGTAGAAAATAAGATGCCCTTAGAATATTCAAATTCAGAAAACGAACTGTTTCAAAATTAAAAAAATTGATTGCGATGTGAAAATACAATTTGCTTTAAAGGCCGGAAACATTTATTTTTGCTTTAATTTTAATATACCGTGAATTACAGAATGTCCGGAAACATCCGCTTAATAAACAAACCACGTGAAACCTGGGCTAAATTTGTGAGCAAAATGTTAGTGGCAAAATGTTGTACGACAACGTTTACCACACAATTTGGCAACATGGCACCGTAGTCAGTCCCCTCTTGCGCTCCACGCCTAGGTATTTTATGTATGTTACGTTAAGTAAACGTGAAATCATGTTTGGACTGCTCGGGGTTTAAACCTGCACACATAATATGCAGGTCAGAACAGTAGCAGTAAGATAAGTAAGGTATCTGTGGAGCGCAAGAAGGAACTAACTACAGTGCTGTGTTGCCACGTTGTGCAAGGAAAAAGTCATCGTACAACATTTTGACACAATCTTTGTCTGCAATTTAGCCCAGGATATGCGTGGTAAGCTTATTTTGAGATTTTTCTGGATTACCTGTGTGTATATATATACACACACATGTGTGTGTACACACACACACACACACACAACAGTTAATATCCAAATAGTAACTCATTAATTACAAATCGTGAAAACCATGTCAGCGTGGTTATATTTACGATTTGTCATTTATACATACTGAATAACAGCTGACTGTGTGCTTTATGAATAAGTAGTCTTTGTGTGAGTCCCAGCAATAAATATTTAGGCCTATAATATACATTTAATTTTTACCGGTCAGTTTATTTAGTTGGCTTGTTTCTTGAATTCACTGTTAAAATATCTCTGTTTGCTGATGCTTTTCATACTGGCTGCCTTTAAACTGTGAAGCGATTTGGGCAACAATGGCACTACGAGCTTCTAATTCTAAACTAAGAGCGGAACATTAAACTGCTGTGCAGTGTTTTTATAGTATTATTTCCTTTTTGATCTTCCAAGTGGTGACCATACAATTTTATCTCTGAAAAGCTATATAGGCCTATATTAAAATCTATTTATTCGCTACAAAAATTATTGTTGCTGTAAAGAAAAAATTTGTTAAAATATGAGCCACTACTTTTCCACAAAGAAGATCTTTGTTTTAAGGTTACTGTAATGGTAAAAATAATTATGTTGTTTCAAAGTTAATTTAATATAAATCTATACGTTTATGTTAGTTGTGATATTTTCAACACAAGCTTTATGTTGGAAAATTTATAATCTTAGCTACAAAGAAACTGACACAGTTTTCAAAGAAAATTATTCAAAGAAAAATGTAGTTACAACAAAAAAAAATTTAAAATCTTCCTTTGCTTAAAGGCCATACTTCTTTACCGCAAGCTGAATAAACTCAAAGAAAAATCTATCTTCGTTGTGAAGGAAACGTTTATATGGTGGGTTCACATAACATTACACAAGCAACATAGGTTGTTCGCACAAAAAATAACCTCTAAGTTTTCTATCTACTGATAAACAGCTACTCAAATGTGGTCGTGTGCACAGGGATGCTGACGTAGGAAATGGTAATATTTCATTTCTTGTGCGGATGAATAGGACAGCAACCAATCACAGCAGAGGAAAAGAAATGTCCGTCATGTTGGTATAACCTCCAAATTTACACAAAAATAAAACAAAGTAGAGATAAGAAATATTAATATTATAAAATACGATTCTTTCTATATTGTAAGTAATGTTTACACTGTGCAGTTTATTGGGACTTTGTTTTCTATATTTCCTATTATGTTCACCTCAGATATGTTTAAAACTTTAAATGGTCTTCGGCTGTGTTCCATAAAGCACCGAATGTTTCAGATTCATCGAAAAAATGTCTTTGGCTAAACATTAAAGTTAAGAATTCAATTGTTAGTTAATTTTAGCGTTAGACTTCTGGTCGTGCACATTTTTTTCGGTTATGTCATATGTCCTGTGTCTTGTATTTTTAATTCTGAAACAACCCTTACCGTGAACTATATTTCTGTTCTGTAGGTTGGTATTTCTCCATAAACATCAGTTTAAAAATGTTGGTTTAGCTATTTATAGAAGGCATTAAACATAAGGCGCGCCGTACGTTTAAAATACATTAACACAATTTCAAGTTTAAATTCTCTAAGTATTTAATCAAATTTCAAACAAGTATATCAGTCCCGCCAAAAAAAGTATGCCTTTCTCCAAAATTGTCTATTCACCAAGTGAGAACGATTTTCAGTCCACTATACCACAATATAACATATTGTAGATTTAAATTCTTAGATAATTTTTAACAGTAGTAAAAGAGTATTCATGCGTGGAGCTAATTACCGCTATGTTCGAAACCACTTTTTGCTTTTTTATATTTTAAGAGGGTGGGTAGTTATAGAGTGCGGCCGTGTAAAAACAGAAGCTTTTTTATATTTCTATGATATTTTGTTTGTTTTCAAGAATCCCCGTTGAGTAAATCTTCATACACACTAGTAATATTAATTTTTTTTAGTTGTCAGGTAGCCTTGCGATACTAAAAAGTTTATTTCTTAACAATTACGAAACAAATTTTAAGACAATTATTTACATGCAGCTTAACATTATGATAGTTTATTTCAAATGAATAATGTTTCAATGTTCAGGTAGGACTATTTGATTTTGTTTGAATGTGAGGAAATAACACTTAAGAAATGAACCGTAAACTACAGAGCTGTTTGGGAATAAAGTGGGCTACTTCACGTTTAAATTTGACCCAACGTAACTGATTTAGGAACCTTAATGGCGGTTTCTGACACAGCTTAGGTCTGTACATTCAAAAACACCTTCTTCGTCACAACGCAGATTTAGTTCTGGCAGTAAAAAGTTTATTCAAATATGAACCACTACTAAGTATCTATGCCACAAATAAAATTTTCTTTAGAGTATACGAGAAACGGAAATACCTAAAGTGTTGTCATTTAAATAATTCCGTAGTGATCTTCATGGTGAAGTTATTTGTATTTTTATAGACAGGCTGTATGTTGGAAAAAGAAATTTGTAGCGAAGAAAGAAAATTGTTCGCAAATAAATCTGTCTAAAGAAAATTGTTATCACAGAATTGATTTTGTTAACACACTATTATTAGCTTCACCTGTATGTATTAACGCAGTGGAATCTTTTAATTCTATTTCAATGCACTTCGAGACGTCTAAATAATTCAAAATCTTGCACACGTTTACTTTAATTTTATAGCAATGACCTGATATTCTCAACCATTCTAAAAAAATGGAATTTTCTGGGACAAGAAATTTATTTTTAATCAAAAGCCTTACAAACTGTTTAAAATACATTATTTATAGTATCTAATATTCTGCTTTAGACCGAAAAATAAATAAATAAAATTATAATAAAAAGAAGCTTTTGTAGCGACATAAACAAAAAAAGTAGAAAATAATATTTAAAAAAAATTTTCCTACTGCGATAGAATGTCCAAACAATTCAGTGTTAAGTTACTGAACAAAAAGTTAACTTTAGTAAAAAATGCTTGGGGTACACTCTACATACGTTTCATAACGACTTCACCTTTACAAATAGCTAGCGATGAAAAACTTACCACTCCTGAAACCAGGCACACCAAGCTTTTTTTACATTAAGAATTAGTTGATCTGGCACGCGAGACGTGCTCTAGCGTGATACGTAAAATATTTTTTTCATGCATAACTATTAAAAATGTTTGCTATAGGCTACGTTTATCAACGAAATGAAGACCCACTTAAAAATGGTTTTTCTACGGTTTTTACAATGACGACCGCTTGTTAAAAATTGATTACCGGCTTCTGAGAAATTTTAATAATTACTAAGGGGTCGCGGTGGCCGAATGGTTAAACCATTCGCCTCCCACCAAGGCGATCCGGGTTCGATTACCAGCGGGGTCAGTCGCCGGATTTTCGCACGTGGGAACAGTGCCGGACAATGCCGTTGGTCGGCGGGTTTTCTCGGAGATCTCCAGTTTCTCCAGCCTTTTCATTCCGGCTCTGCTCCATACTCACTTCGTATCACCCCTCACCAGCGCTTAAGACCTCGATGTTAAGCGCTGACAAAAATCTCTCACTCTCACTTATGTTTTTATAACTGAGAAATCATCAAGCGCAATCGTAAAACAAAACCGTAGAAACCTACTTTGGACTTTACCACATACTTTCCACGAATAAAATAATGCGGTCATCGCCTGAAGTCCCATTGAAAAACACTTTCTACGAAAATACTGCACGCTAGTTTATTACTCCACGTCTAGAGGCGATGAGGTGTTTGACGGACCTGTTGTATTCGACTTATCGCCTTCCCCGTTTCCGTTCCTCAAACCGAAAAAAAAAAAAAAAAAAAAAAAAAGCTGAGGCCCACTAGTCTTTAAAGTAAATTTTTGGTCAATGACAATTTCTGAATAGCCGGACAGTCTATCGCTGCAGAATAAAATATTTATAATTAAATATTATTTTCAACTTTTTGGTTCATATTGCTCCAAATGTTTTTTGAACTATTTCTTTACTTTGAGATTTTCCTCGTAGCAAAGCAAAATTTCTTTACTGCTAATTTAACACCCTCAGATAAATGTTTACTGCGCATCTTCGGGGAGGATTTATCTTCCTCGTTAGAGTAACGAAAGCTTTTACAATCTATCCTACGAACTCCTCAAATTTTATGACAGCTGTGCTGGTTTTACCAAGATAACGGAAAACTTCCCAGGTGCACTGGCCAGTAGACTAGTCTACAAGAATATCTATGTACTCAAGCAGACAACAGTAAACTGGTCGCCTACACAGGAATACCATATAATTGGTCCTACATTTAGTTGCTTCTTTATTATCTGCTCTGCCCTTCAAGGAAGTGTCTAGTAAATCAAGTACCAGCTGCGACAGTGACACGAATTTGCATTGGTTTGAACTATAACTTGTACCATAAAGGAAACGCGAATTTTCGAGTCCCTAGGCATAATTTTCTTTGTGTGTGTGGTCCGCTTTGAATTACTGTTTTCTATTTAGTGTTTTCTTTGCTGCAAACGTCAATTTCCATTATGCGCTTGTTCATTAAGGACACGGTTTAAAGCAATTTTCATCACGTTTTTACTTTCGCATTTGTACCAGAATTTTTTTTGGACATAAATTGTGATTGAATTTTGCTCGTACGAAATTAGGTTATCCATCAGAGTTTTTGCGTAATGGTTTGTCGAAGTCAACATTTTTCATATCACGGTTTTAAAAGTACGGCAATAAGCACAACTGGCTGACCGAACTGAATTAATGCACACTGAATAAATATGTGGTAGGCTACAAAGTTCCCTATATATTAACAAAAAATAAATAAAATATTTCTATATTTTTTTTTTTTTTGGATTTCTTAAATTTTAATTTCAATTTCCGGTTATTATAAACAACACAAGTGTTTTATTACTTTTTTTTTATGTATAGGAGACCTTGTAGCATCGTTATACAGTACGAAATTATTTCAGTTCTGTAAGTCAGTTGGTTTATGTGTCGTACAGAAAACAATAACACGCAAGTTTAGTATTTGACAAGCCACTACGCAAAATCAACGGTGGACAAAATACAAAATATTCATAAGAAAAAAAATTGTGTCGCAGTATTATATATATATATATATATATATATATATATATATATATATATATATATATATATATATATATATATATATATATATATATATATATTAGTACAAATACTAAAGGAAAAACGTAATGATGAGTACTACTGTCTACCGTGCCATTAAGAGATAGTGGACGCTGGTTTCTTTTTACGTTTGAGGCAAGGAAAAGGGGTAGGCGATTAGTCAAATATAACACGTCCGTCAGACACCTCATTGCCTCTAGGTGCGAAGGATTAAAGTAACGTGCAGTGTTTTCGTAGAACGTGTTTTTCAATGGGACTTCAAGCGTTGAGTGTGTCATTTTAATCTTGGAAAGTATGTGGTAAAATCCAATGCAGGTTTATGTGATTTTTTTTTTTTACGATTTGATCAGCTGCAGAATCGAAAAACACTTTTTTTTTTAGCTGTTTTGAGGTGCTTGGAAATCATGTTTTTTTATTAGCGAACGGCATATTTGAAACCGTAGGGACACAGTTTGAAGTGTGTCTTCTTTTCGTAGATAAACGCATTTGAAACATTTTTAATTATGACACAAGAAAAAATACTTTCCGTACCACGCTACAGCATGACTCACGCGTCCGGTCCACTAACTCTTAAAGTAGCCGCCAGTGCATTAGAGACTCAGAAACGACGGAGCTATAAGGGCGATCTTGAAGCGTGCATTGAATTCCACTTTTCAACAACGAGCCAAACCATGGTCGTCTTTAGCAGAAGGCCGGAGTCTTGAGTGTGGCAACGCAGCATCGGGGGCCTGCTGCTTGTCACTTCTTGGCCACCCTAGTCTCTGCTACATGTATATATGCAGCTTTAGTGGCGTGTACACGTCTACACTGACTAGGGCAGCCAATGTGCGACCGGCAGTAGGCCTCCGATGCAGCGTTGCCACACTCGAGACTCCGGCCTTCTACTAAAGACGGCCATGGTGCCTGGCATCTCTGCTTATCCTGACTTCTGCTGTTAGCTGACGGTATTGCGTTATGTCGGATGGACATTTTCAACCAATGATAGGATACAAATGCAAACACATGAAGATACGGAGGGCCAGAGCCTATGGCGTCATGGAATGTGTTCGGGACAATCCACCAGATTCGTGCGAGCATTAGGCCAGTGGATTCTGTAGCCTGTCGCCAAATAATTACACGAAATGTGTAGGTCTCTTACTATGCGAATTAAGATGAGTCTTCGCCGGTGTCGAAATTCCACATTTGACGCGTGGGAACAACGTAGCGATAAAAGCCAGTGCCTCACACTGACGAGAAGCATATTGCCTCTATTCACACAGCGCCAAACTGGCGTGCAAGGTTTTCTTTGTAGTCTTTTTCCTACGGGATTTTAAGCTGTGACCACATTTTATTTTTTAATAGTGTTAAGTACAGATCAACGCATGCCTCTCGCTTTGCACTTTACTAATTCAGGTAATATTTTAGGAGTTACAGCAGTCTAAAAAAAAAAAACGTTTTTAGGCATTTTGAGATGCCCAAAAATCATGTTTCTAACAAGCGTGCGGAATTTTTGAAAACGTAGAAGCATAGTTTCAAGAATGTGTTATTTTCGTAGATAATCATAAGAATAAGATAAGTGATTTCGCGTAGAGAAGAATATGTCTGAGTGATACGCTGCAAACGCCATCCATACGCCAGTCGAGGACTCCTCTTAAGCGGTGACCATATAATTGTTATGGTGGAAAGTATGTAACAAGGTAGAGTGTACGATCCTGTCCGAGTTTCACGTACAGCCGTTTTATATACGTTTTTAAGTACGGCAATATGAAAAGGACGTTAGTAGTATGAAATAGCCGGTCCGGGCACAGCGGCTGGCGGCTGTGGGTGTGTGGGTGAACTTGACCTTTGACCCCTGTGACCTTGACCTTTGACCCCTGTAACCCGACACCTCGACGCCATCTTGTTTCCGGCCGCCATCTTGTTTCCGCCCGCCATCTTGTTTCCGGCCGCCATCTTGTTTCCGGCCACCATCTTTAATGACGTCAATTTTCGAAAAATTAAAAAAAATTTAAAAATTAAAAAAAAGTTTATAAATTCTGCCATCTTGTTCCGACCGCCATATTGGAGGTTTATTCCGAGTCTTCCAAAAATTTTTGATTTCGCATTCCATCCTAACCCCACATGCATTTAAAAATTAATTTAATA
>PNEQ01017368.1:0-28197 GCA_003012365.1 Medauroidea extradentata | reverse complement strand
CGTTTCTTCGGAAACACATTTCACCCCTTTTCACCCCCTTAGAGGTCGAATTTCGAAAAATCCCTTCTTAGTGCTCGCCTACGACCTGAAGGGAACCCCCACAAAAAATTTCACGATTCTAGGTCCAGTGGTTTGGGCTGCAGTTTGATATGTCAGTCAGTCAGTCAATCAGTCACCTTTCATTTTTATATATATAGATGAGTGTTTACGCCTGATTCTTACACGTGACTATTTTATACCGAGATAATACTTGCAGCTCCAGGGTAATTAATACGTATCCAGGCACAAATAACTAGTTACAACACGCGTACATTAAAATACAGTAGACGTTAGAACAAGTACAAAGTCGGGATTTGTTAGGAATTGAAACAACGAATGCCGCGATATAGTCGTACCTATAACTCTCGAATTACATTATTCTGTTTCGAACTGCATGACGTCGTTACTTATCGGGTATGCGAGACTGATACGAACTGTAACCATAGCTTAGTGAAATTGTCAGAAGCTTGACAACACAACTTTTATATGTACAATTAATGAAAGGAAGACACAGAGATACCTCCAGCCTGTTACTTGACTTACTGTGGACGCCCCAGTCACGGTCAGCACTTACCATACATTACTTTATGTGTCGCACAAATGCACGAGGGGCGAGGGAGTGTATTTTCCGTACAGTATTATAGAACATGCCGTAAACATGGTGCACTTTTGACCGGTCACAGGAATGCAACAAAAGAAGATAGAAATGTGAAATCTGCACGAAATGAAAGTAAAACTGTCCAAGCTTGTGTAATATGATGTGCACACAACACACAGGTGATGACGCAACACCACGAACTGCGCATCAGCTGATCAGCTCACGCCCAAGTCTGTCGAGATGTGGATGGTACAGAGCAAAGTTCAGAGTGATCTGTTACTTGCCAATTTCGAATCTTTAACCAAAGTGCAACGTGAATATCGTTGCGTGTATTCACATGTCTATATTGTTTCGTTGATTTCATGTGACCAGTCAAAAGTGACTTTACGGACATACTGTAGTATGGAATAATCAAGTGAAACATAAATGCTATGTTATGTTATATAACAATCAGGCAGGAAACCTAACTTTAAAGCACTCAAACTGACTGTCATGCTTAGTTAAAAATTATTTATTTAGAATACAGTTGTTTTGTAGGATAAAAATTCGTCGTTTTCATCCCCGATATATCTACATAATTATTAATTCGATACGCAACTTCAAAATACTTTTGGGCGCTCCTGAGCATGCATTTTTAGTGGTGAAACTTTAACATTACATTTACAGTGTTCAGTGTCAAGGAAGATATTGTCATCACCGCAAAGCCGTAGGGATGTTAACCGCATGTTTCACAGAGCAAGCAAGTCATAACTCGCTGAGCACTTGTGACATGGTGCACTGCAGATATCTTGCACCCAGCAACAGTACACTTCACTGTAACACATGGCGGCACAACATATATTGTGCCAGGATCAACAACGTGGTACACAACATAGTCGTAAGAACGGTGTGCTAAAATTTCCCGGAATCTGCTTGTTTGTTTAAAAAAAAAAAAAACATTCCTTCAAAACGGTTTTTGCCCACTTTGCAAATGCACATGTTGTCAGAGCGATGCTTTTCTGATGAACTATTTTTTAAGTGGTGATTATGTCGTTTCGATTTGCAAAATCAAGATAGTAAAAACAGTTTTCTTTTATGTTTTTGCGCGCTGCACTATAAAGGACAGAGTATTTAAGTAAACGCATGGCCCACCAATGTATGTGAGTGTGTGAGCGCGTCAGAGAGATGCCTCGTGGCTAGGTGGGACAGAGAGGCGGGGAGGCTGGTTTGTAGTGGTGTGGTAGGAAGACAGGAATGCGGGCCTGCACCTTGGACCCGTTACTGTAACTGGCCGGGCAGGCTAGTGTGCCCCTATGCGCCTTACACTCAGGCAACACGCACACCAGCTATCTACACCTACCTGCATGTGGTGATGGCCTGCCACCAACACCACTCTAGCCTCAGTACTTACTTCTTGCACACACTCAGTCTGCAGCTAGATATACCACCGTGCCATTGTGGCATATACAGTATGGACCAGGGGGGACACTGGATAGGGCCTGCACATATCTTATTGTCTGTACACTATTGTGTGTGTACCAACATATAAACATCTCTGCAAGATATTCTAATATATTAACAGAAGTGATATTTGTACTTAGTCACCATATGTTATTGTCGGAACGTACACGGATTAAACCTTTTGTTTCGTTGCAAAAACTGTTTGAAGAATGTTGGTGTGTATTGATAGTTTCCAAAACTTTTTTTGTAGTGGTACGCCCGAGGATTGTGTTAACTACGCCGCCATTTTACGTTACTATCACTCGTATGCACGCTCGTCGCATGGTTACGATTCGTCGACTTTTATTGTACCAAACGATTTATTTTAGTTAGACGTTTTAGTTTAAAGTTCCCAGGTACATTTTGTCAAGTCTTAGTTTCTATTGCATCGGACTTCGTGGCGTAAGTTTCATTCCGCATTACAACCGTTTTCACTACTGAAGTTAACATAATAGAGTGGTAGAGTGTTGTGTCACACACGCTGCCAGTCGCTTTAATAATAGCTGACTGCGATTGTACATACATATTACGTACTATTTATGAACAGTACTTAAACAAATGTTAGCTTTACTCGTGTATAACCTAAAAGTTACAGGTTATGAGAGCATACTATTTACAAATTACATAAACCAAATTATGAACCACGGTCCTTGGAATAAAATATATATAAAACTACCTATTACAAATCACTCATATAACAATATTTAAGGTAAATTAGATATTTAAACCGTTTATCATGACTATGGTGGTGTTTACTGCGTCATTGAGAATACTAACACAAAATGCACCTCGACAGAGTATGTAAGTTTCCTGTCGCATGGTTGGCAACCGACCACGAGATCGGGCCGTTAATAAGAATGGTTGCTTAACCTGGCAGTGGCATCTTTTATAAACCCTTACATACTCCTCGGTATGAACCCCACACACATACATATATAGGTGTGTGTATGTGCTTCTGTGTGTCACATTCAACTGCAGACAGATAGGACGCGTGAAAGAAGTAAGTACGGCAGCAGCTGCAGGGTATATATACAGTATGCGTGTATAGGATAATGACCGTGGCTTTGCCCGAGTAATTTTTGAAGGGAAAACTATAACGACTGCTTAGCGTGTTAATAAAATATTGAGGACACTGAAAAAATTCATCTTACAACTTCTCAACAATAAAGCATAACGTCATCTCACCAGATTTATGACACATCGAGGAAATCGGGGAAATACATGTAACCCATTAGTGGGCGCCTACGCTGTAGGGAGTAGTTAACCTTAAATGTTCATATTTTAAATATAAAATTAACTCTTCCGACAGCTGCCACTAATACGTGCGTAGTTAACATCATAGAAGTTCCCCTTTGGCTTGTCTTACACGCGAATCGATACTTTATACAAGTGTTCCAAACCACTACGCCAAGACACGGTGTCAGTATTATTAAGAAATAGAAATGTGAACAGTCAGGTCCATGTCCAAAGTGGTATACATGTCAATAGGACGGAAAGACGTAGGCCTAACAACTTTTAAATTTGACGACGTAATGCATCAACAGACTATGCACCATACTGTATTGCTATAGTTCGGTATAAAATATGCTCCTGCTTTGAAACGGCGTTATAAAATTTATTTTACTGATATATCCTGTAATTAAGAATATTGGATTTACGGAACGAATATAATTTTGTAAGACTTTTTACAAATCCGAAATAACTTACAGCATATTTCACTAAAAACTTAAAAGTGACGCATAGCGTATTGATGCATATTAGTCTTTGTGCCAGAGGCCAAAATATAATGTTTTGGTATTATAATCCACAACTTATTTGTTAAAACTATAATTATTTTTCAGAAATTTGGAAAAATGTTAATATCTGGGCAGCTTTATACTGTTGTTGCAGCAGTTTGCTTAAAAAAATCACAAACAATGACACGTAACAAGTAAGGAAATACAATGAATTTAAATTTTAAAAAATGCAACTGACTCGGATTTTCATAGGTTGAGAAATAATGAAGTAGTATGTGGAATTGGCAGATTCAATAACCTGTCAGCTAGACTCCACAAACCTATGTATATTCCAGCTCATGTTATCCGTTCACTCGCCGTCAAACCTGTGAGTAATCACTGCTAGCATGTAACAAGTAGTTTCAAGTACAAGTTAAATACAGTAATCTTCTGGTAAGATGGGCGTGTGTTGAAACCTAGCAGGCAGTCAAGTTGACCGTGATAAACCGTCACCTCTACTGATAATGTTGCGTAGAAGCCCTTACAAATGTAATAATAATAAAACGAGACATATAGGCATATGGCAAGCTAGACACGGAACGTGCTGGTGTACATACAATAGCACTTGCTTGCCACTTGCCATAGTAGGAAGATACGAGCCACTGTGTTGCACATATAACCTGCTGTCTACCGTCTGCAGTTGCGACTGTTACACCCAGCTAACATTACCAACAACTACGAGTGGTGGAAGTTTAGTTTTATAAGAGCTCAGCATGCTGTGAACCACTTCAAGCCATGTTACATATCTTACCACCATCTGCTGCACGTTATTGAAGTAGTTTACAGTCAACGCTATGGCTTCGGAGACATCAAGACTGCGCAGCTATAATGTACCAATCAGTAGTGATCGTTCTGTAAATTAATGCATACATTTGTTACGATAACTATTTAAAGTTATTTAGACTAATTTTCAAGCAGAAAAAGTTTCCAAATTGGTGCTAAGTTTAAAAAACCACACCGCTTGTGTCTATGGAAATGTTAGGTAAAGCCTGTAGTACGAAATACATCTTATAATATCGTGGTGATAGTTTACTATTTGTGTGTTCAGTACATGGCCGAAGGAAACTATCGATACCGACATATTCCGTAACTGCGTATGTGTTTGAACGAAAATATTGCATTAATTAGCGCTCCAACATACAAGAAAGTGAAAAACGAAAAACGGCATTTTACTCACAAATACAAATTATCTCGCTTTACATATTATGCAATAAACAAGTGTGTAGAATTCGGCCGCCAAAATATCTAGTCGTGGTATTTTATAACCAACTAACTGATTTCGTCGAAAGAACTACTAATTGGATGCTCAAAAAACTAATTCTGTTACGTCTCATGTGTTTTGGTGTACGGACTTGACGTTTGTAAAGTTTTTCTCAGGCCATACACTGGAGTCACGTTTGTCTGAAGAGTGCCTCTATGCCTCTAGTTACTCCGCAAACTGGCTCTACTCTGACGTCTAAGCTCGTGGCACCAGAATGCACAGTATATCTGTGTTGCTATAAGCCAGTATTGCACAGACATGCTCTTGTGCTCAGCGTTACTTCACGACCAGTCGTCTCAAGCAGAAAGCACTAAGCGTGATGCGATATTAACCTGAGAACTCTTTCTGATAAGACGGTACATAGACAAATGTGCGGCAAACATATCAACGTACGTTTCACATGCACCGTCATTATATCGTTATAACAGCTAGTGTAAGATATAAAATAACAATTAAAATATTATAACCAATTATGTCATCCAGCCGGCAATTCTTCGACTATAAAATGCAAGCCCCTGTATTAACGACCTTCTTAACCTATGCAATCAAAGTATAGTTCAAACAAAAGTCACCGACTCAACAGACGAAAATATTATAAAAGAAAACTGTCGCCAAACTGAGAAAACACTCACTTGGTAAGTTTACAATTGCTTTAACGATATTTTCTATTATTAGTTCTATTATATTAATTTAAGTTACATAGAGAAACTAAACTGATATTTTAAAGGCGTAATACGGACATTATTTTTAATTAATTTTTACACAAACTGGATTATGTATAACAATAGTCGTAGAATACTGGCAGATGCTCTGTATTATACAGAAACCCAACGGCAAAACGACTGAAAATTGAGGTCGCGAAATAGAATGACCAAATACTGCACACATAATTCATACGAATAATTATTCAGGCCAACAATTTGTTGGTCGTTTGAAAATACGTGCATTATTTAGCCGGTAATCTGTCACTATAAATATGTGTTAAACACGCGTCTCATGATAATGGACGAAAATACAACACATTTCAGGCGATCATACAATGTTAAGAGTGTGTTGTATACTCCATCCATTCTAAGGTTGCAGCTAATTCATTCAAGTGAATTACAATAACATTTTTGCACAACATAAATTTCATTTGAAATATTAAAAAATACAGGGTAATTGTCTTACGGCACATTCACAATGTGGAGATTTAAGATATGATTCAATTGTTTTGAATTATTTCGTTAACAATTTTTATTTCTGCTGCAACCTTAGAGTGGACAGAGTATAGATAAATAAACGCTGAAAACATCAATTTTTTCTACGCTTTTTTCGAAGACAATATGGATAAAATACTCAATGATAGTCCTAGATAATGGTATTTGCCAACTTTATAATTAATTATTAATTCATAATTACTAATTCGTTACGCGTGATCTCTTGCGCCGCAGTAAAATGCACGAGGTTTCAGCGTCAGAGATTGTGCCTCAGAAGTTCGTAACACTGGAAACAATTTTGTTTAAAACGTTGGCTAAAACTATTGTCTAGGATTGATATTGTTTAATTTTCGCAAATTGACTTCAAGAAACCTATAGTTATAGATGAATGCGTGCAGCGTTGAATTATGTATCATGCTCTCTTGATACTCGCACATTTGTTTCAAAGCTCTCCAATTTATTTGCATTGGCATATTCAGCACTTCAGCCTGTACTTGGTAATCGGACGTCCGAGAAACTCGGAGGTAATAGCGCACAAAACTTAACTATAGACTTTCCACTAATAAAATGCCACGACCATCGCTCGAGTGAAGTCCTCAAGATTTGCTATTTTATCATCTGGAGGCAACAGGTAAACGTTATGGGCTAGACTGGTGCGCTCGTTAGTAATAACACCGCCCTTATGCGCACAGCAGTGAATTGCGCAGTGTTCCCACATTAGTAGTTTAGCTACGGCGCATTGAGAAGTGACACTCTATTTGTATGTGTGTCGTTTGTAATGTGGTTCATTTGTTTTAAGTCAAAGATATTTTTTCCTGTTACTGTTTTACGAATCATATTGGCAAGTTATTGACGCAAAATGCGTTTTCGCAATTTTTAAGAAACCACAAAACAAGTGTCTAATAGGTGAGCCGTAATTTTGAAAACAAAAAAGCATAGTTGAAAATATATCAACCTGTGAATAAGTTGGCTACAAACCCTCGTGGCGTACAACACCGGGCGGAATATTGTCTGTAAGTGGCGTATATAATTGTAGGACAGCAAGTGTATATATTGTAGAAGTGTTCCACATGCTGGCCGGCAACAAGGACATGTGACTGTGACGTCAGCAATTAACCGTGCCCGGTGGTATGTAGGACGACACACGGGAAGTTGGACTGTTACCTGGCCACTACAGCTAGAGCGCAGTATAGTCGCTCTGCATGGCTAGTTGAACATACTGAATACTCTCCTTTGTTCCTTCTTCCTGGCACTTGTCTGTGTATCCTGCCATGTACACTCCCGTCCATCCCCCACACACTGCTAACTAGATGTCAGTGCTTCAATATGTTTATATCCAAGTTAATGTTGTTATACGTTAGGGCAAGAACAATTCGCGCGTTCAATGACCTGCTTCTTGGAATCCACTATCAAGTCCCTCCTATTCTTTCACCGTCTGTTGTTCCAGTGAGTTGCAGCAGGTTGGGACTTGAGTATTCACAGGACACAAACATGCAGGTTATTGAACTAGCGAAATATTCACTTCACTATTTATATTGTGTTTACGGTTAAAGTAAGCACTTTTCGAGGTCTTACAAATGTTTACATTTCACATCTTTTTTTGTGTTCTTTCTGCAACTTGTTTATGCAATGTGACTAAAACACAGCATACGCACTACATTGCTTCCAAAAGTTAATTTCACAAGATGCTGACTATTTTACTACTATTTAAGTAAACAAGTCTATGAATATTCCTGTTATTGTTTATATCAAGTGCACTTCGTAGGGCAATAATGAATTACTTATACGGTAACTTAACACTGCACATTTCAAAAAAACTTTTAACAGCGAACGGTTTTCATAATATGTGGTGGTTGTTTCACTGGCAGTTAATTTAAGCAGTACGCCGTAAATGCAGTTAATATTAAATATCCGTGTGAAGTTATCAATTTCGGCAACATCAAATGACACGCCATGGTAAGGGTTAAGTCACGTGAGTGGTTGGCAGAGGTAGTATTAATTTATTGTTTTCCTTTAAGTGTTATGCGAATATGTATGAAGATAAATACTGATCTCGAAAAAAATTAGAAATTGGTGTAGCAAGAAAGGTCTTCAAATTAACACGAACAAAAGTCTTTGCATGAGAATTGGAACACAAAATACTATTAAAATCGCAGGTGCATCCAGACATCAAAATAAACAACGAGGTTATCCCCGAGGTTGTCTCAGCCAAGAGCTTAGGCATTAAACTGGATGTGAACCTGAACTGGGTCAGGCAGATTGCAGACTTGGTGCAAACAGCGTACTATCGGCTCAAATACCTACAAATCTTTAAATATATATTACTTACAAATTCAAAATTAAAGTCTGTAATCTCTTGGTTCTAGCCCCTTTCAGTTATTTGCTCGGGTCTGTTTATAGGAATAGAAAAGTCACTGAAAGATTAAATATAGAAGCTACAAAATGCTTGTCTGCAATATGCTTTAAGAGAAGGGATCACATAACCATATATTTACAATGCTCTAGTTGGCTGGATATGGACAATTGAAGACTGCGACAGTTTGCCAGGCAGACTGCAAAAATAAAAAATGTAAACAACCAAAGTATCTTTATAAAAAATTAGAACAACTCATGTTTGATCACGGACATTTTACACGTCGCAAAAACAATTTAAGAATTCAGGTTCATGTCACGGCTATGTACAGAAAATAATTTACCTAATTGGCAGCCAAAATGTGGAATATCCAGCAGACCAACAGACTACAGTAGGCCTACTATCATTAGAAGTTAAACTCAGGTCCACTGTAATAACACAGTTGAATTAATTTACATTTTTTGTATAATTTAATTTAAACATGTCTATGTTGCAATAGTTTTAAAATATACGTACGGTCATGTAACTATTAATGTAAACTGTACTAGTTACTTGTTATCTCATTAATGTGTTAAATTTTTTTATAATGTTTTGAATTATTATTTGATTTGTAAATTGACTTCTCCACAAAAGTCTCAGAAAAGCGCTTAGCATGCGCCATTCTTCAAAACAAATAGGCCCTATGAGAGAGTATTTTTAGTTTTCGTCAAGTCAATCGGTGATTTTAACATAGCTTAGAATAAAAGTTACAGCTTTGTTGAGGCCATTTAAACACACACACTCCAGGTCCTAAGAAAACGCGACTATCTTATAACATTTCCTTAAATACACTTACACATACCTTAGTTAACACTTTCAAACTTTCAATTATTTACTCATGCTTAAACCACTTAAGCGTACCATTATTCTGTTTTGTTTTTGCAGAACACATACCATATACCACAAAAATTAATAACAATATTTACTAACGCGTTTTACCTTAGCGGCAATACAAAGACGCTGATAAGAAGACAGAACGAACACTTTTGCAGCACACTTCATTAACTGATCATGTTCTACGTGAATAATTTAACTGACACTTTCGTGAACAAAAACGTAAAAGCGTGTACAGTGGTTGGAACAGAGCCGATTCAAACATTCAATAATCTGCACACTAAGCGTTACACAAATTGTAAATACTTAAACACGGAGTTATTTTGTCGGGTTGGGTACGATAGTTTCAGCTCTCCGATCAACTTTGTTTAGTAATGAGCTCTCGAAGACATAGTCTTGCATTCAACTGTATTAGTTGTAGGCCTAAGCATTTACCGATGAACTGACATAACGTCCATGCAAGGTTTGTTGTTGTGTACAGGAATGCAGTAATGGTTGGACGTGTGACAGAATGCTGTCAAGTGCGAAACACGAGGCTTGCGACGTCAGCCACATAGTGCACGCTGATAGGTCAGCAGCAGGTCGTAGTACGAGACACTGTTACAACGGCGGTGTTGAACTCGCTACATCAGCATTTGTGGCCTGGACGTCACCTCCCCGGCCATTCATGTCCGATATCTGCGGTGTACCACGAGTGTGACTATTATACGGCTAGTTATCGAAACAATGCTTTTTTCATCTAAGGGACGTCAAACACACATTTGCATTCGTTTGGTTCTAACATATTCTGTCTTCTCAATTTATCGAAACTCATAGAACTTACAATCGATTCCTTGCAAATTTCCACCTCTTACATTTCGACAAATAACAGTAGGAAATGTAAACATTAATTAAAAAATGCAAACATAATTTGTTGTCCGGGGAATTCGTAGAAGTTGATGTAAGTCAAGGGTATTATTAAGGACACTGTCTGTATTACAAAGTTTTGAGCGTTTAAGGTAGATAAGCAAAGAAGCTACAGTGGCTACACTGGCGCTCCTATGCACACGGCTCTAAACTAGCCCATATTGTTGAGATTTTTAAATATTTGCTGCAATGGGAGCCGCCTTTGCTCATGCTTTGTTGACCAAACTTGTGTTGAACGACAAAGTAGAAAAACAGATATAAAAAACAACAAAACAGAAGAAAATAACTCCAAAAGAATTCCGTCAGTTTTTTTGTATCCGTCATACCGCCAGAACTATGGAAACATAAGCGGTAACTCTATTATTTTACGACTGGGATTGCCGCCCTGTAGAACCCTTGATTAGTTTCGTATCAAACTTTACAGTACATTTTGTAATACAGCTGTGCGAAAACACAGATTTAGCAATGTTGAAAGGCTTGGAAATAGTATCTGCAATGTGCGTGATAATTTGAGAGTACTTGAAGTTCTTCTCTGAAATGGTTGTTTGGTATGTAGGCACACTGTTAACACGTATGGTAGTTTCGTTTATAAACTTTTATTTCCAATTCACTGGAAGGAAGTTCAAAAACTAGGAAGGCGGGCTCTTCATGTGGTCGCTGAGCGGCGTGCCGAGGTTCGACAAATATAAGTTAAATTAGACAAAAACCAATATCTGAGAGGTCTGCCTACATATTGCATTCAAACAACGTTACACACCTTCATAACCACTCATCTCTACTCAAAGATTATTTCCTCGCTGCAGAAAATAACCAAAAATTGTGCTGAGATCCTTCATATACATATATGTCCATCTTGGTGGCATAGCATGATGATAAGTTAGCCTGATTCAATACTGAGCGTACCATAGTGTCGAGTGATTGGCAAGAACTCTACACCCAAGTGCGATAACTTGGCTAGCGTCAGGCTGTCTGGGTCACTTAGACTTTCCACACGTCAAATATACCCACCCAGACCGTCACTTTAAGGAACAAACGATAGCTGGACCTTCACAGGAGCCATTGAGTTGTGTTATAGCATACTCTTTCTGTCTACAAGAAGGCAATGTGGGGTTATTGATCTTACATACAGTAACTGAGATAAACTTTCCGGATGTTTTACTGGTAACAATCAACACATTGATGAATGGCAGATAAGAACAAACTGAGGTAGGGAAGGCGGGTCAAAAATGACTACCTGAATGCTATGGTTCCTTGTTTACGGCGTGTTTACGGACATTATTGTTTATATTATAAAAGGGAACATTTATCGCAAAATCCTCAAACATATTTGTTGAAAATTGCTTTTACTTGGTAGATTAATTTTTCAAAGAAAAATTATTTTATAACTTTGGCTAGTTATCAACTTAAATAAATTTTATATAAGTTGATTTTTAGCCAAACTTATATAATATTTACTTTCAAAAATGTAGTTACATTTTGAAAACTCTTTTCAACAAATCAGTGTGACAATATAACGATATATGATACTTTTAGAATTATAAAGAAATAAAACTGACAAAACACAGCGAAGGCCTAGAAAGGAACTGGTGGATAGAGTGGGAGAGAGCACATGATAGACTAGTCTAAGATGTTTGATATGGCGGCCTGCTGCATCGATGCAGCCATGAGTGACTGTCGCAATCACAGTAACATCGCCTTGTCATGCCATCACTGGCTTCTTGCTGTCTTCATTACATACCAGTGTCCCGTGCACAAGATATCTGACATGACCACGTGGTGACATCACGCGACATCTTCCAAACTAGTTGCGACATGTTGTAACTAATAACTTTTAACTGAGACATTTCAGTAACCATTTCTTCCGTTTCTTTTGTTCTTCTCCAGCATCCCTCACAGTTTAACGTTCCATCACGCAAACATCCTGTATATATCAACAATGTCGCCTTGGTGACCAGTGTGGCTTCAATCCTTTGACACTGTCACTCACTGCAACTGTGTGTGTGGTATGTCTGAGCCAGTATGCTTCTGTTACAACAAATATGTTATATTCACAGGGGCACACTTCATACACGTTGTGGCAAGTTAAAACAACTCTTTCACTAGTTAATATTTGTAAACGTTAAACATGATACCATTTACACCAATATATTGCTACATATAAGCACAAGGCGAGGCTATAAATTCCAGTACAGCTTTTCCAACGCATTTAGGCTAGATTCGAACATCCTACGTAAAATGAGAACAGAAGTTAAAAGTATTTAATGTGAGAAAAAACGTGTCTTCATAACTATTTCTACCATTACTCTAGGATTTCCATCTGGCAGTCGGCAGCTAGAACATTTACTTGGTAGAATACGTGTCTTCATAACTATTTCTACCATTACTCTAGGATTTCCATCTGGCAGTCGGCAGCTAGAACACTTACTTGGTAGAATACGCGTCTTCCGGTTACGTAAGAGCTGTTACTAATGTCTCCGTTTAACTGGCTGAGTAATTTTATCTGAGAAGCTAGTGTCGGCCAAGGGAAACATGTTTTGGTACAAGAAAAAACAGGCCATCAACGGGCATATGAAGGTCGAGTGTATCCATGGTTTGGTTCGTTCTACACCAACAAGTAACGAACCGTCCTTGTAACCTGTGCATATCAGTCCTGAAGAGGCTTTACAGCTGGAGACGAACATGCGTAGAAACTGACACACCACTTGTCTCAAGGCCACTTCAATAATACATTCATATTTCCTATATACACAATAACACAAATGCCGCGGCAACTTTAACTCTTTAGGAGTCTACTAGTACATATTTTCTCTCGACCTAAAGTGTGATTTTAATATATAGTACGTATCAATTATCGCTACTACAATTCGTTGACAAGTAAACACAAACAAAACTTTACTGGTTTTGTATTAAATATGTGCCCAGAATCGTTGGCTATTAAGGATGGTGAAGTATAAGATCAGTCTGTCCCGCACTCACGGGCGTAGTTAGGGGGGGGGGATATAGGGATATATCCCCCCCCCCCGAAATTCTATGGAAACGTTAAAATTAAAAAGTATGTTTCACGAGCCAACACAATTGCAGACATGCTGAAACAAAAACTTTAATTTGTACTTGTATTTTTCATATATCAGCATAGAGGTTTTCACTTTCTTACTATTTATTATCCTTAAGTTAAAACTAATACAATTTATTAAAATAGTATATTAATTTTTTGGTTCGCAAAGTTCTTAAGTAGCACCATTTTGTACCTAAAAAAAACTAAATTTTTCGGCGGACTCCCCCCCCCCCCTTATATCAGTGTCGTGAATGGGTAATATCCCCCCCCCCCTGAAAAAAATTGTTGGCTACGCCCCTGCCCGCACTGGCCTAATGGCATCATTGTCTAAGTATGAAAAATTCCACAATGTGACAGTTGTAATGTTTAAGTCGGTTAGTATGTACCAAGAAAAGGATGCGTTATCTAAAGAAAAATATAAACATAGCGGATAAAATTCAGTGTACAACCGAATATATCAACAATTCATATGATTAAATTTTTTCAAAATTTTGTGGATAGTTGAAGATCAATTTCATTTGAATTTGAGAAATGATTTAACGAACAGAATTGTGCGATGTTTGGCAGTAGGACTACTAGTTCATGACGTAGTGTGTGTATGCTTCATTGGCGAATAGCATAGAACTAAAAGGTCGTGTCTCAATTTACCCAAAGAGTGCTCTCGCTGTCGCAAATACGACACAACTACGTCAGAGAGAACACACTCTGCACGTGTCAATTGTTCGCCGAAGGTACGAGAGAGCGAAGTTGGTTACAACTATAGTTTGAGGTTACTGAATTAACGTACGTCATATATTGCAAATATTCCAATATTAATACATAAATAGGTATTTCCAATGATCAGTTACCTATGGCGAGAAATTCAGCTAACATTTCGGCTCTAACTTAATATGTGTTTAAATACACGAAGTAAAAATGTTTGTCAACTCATGTAAACAGCTATTCCCCGCTTGAAATACGACGCTGGAAAGTTAACAAATATTTTTGAATCGTCTACAAATGTATTTAATATGTTTGTAACTTGTATTAATAACATGTACGGTCTTGTAACCTTTGCATAGTTTGCTTACAAATACGAGAGAGCATCGTCCCAACTGGAGAGAGCATCGTCCCAACTGGAGAGAGCGAGAGAACCAAAGAGCAAACAAGAGCTCTCTCTTGTTGTTATGCGAAAGTGTACTCTCTCAACAGAGTACTCTTTGAATTGAGACACGGCCAAAGTTACATGTCCGATACGACGTCCCTATGAGATGCTTCAATAGACACCGCCGTGAGAGGTTGCGTGTTATTGGCTCTCGTCTTCTGTGTTCGTGCTGTTATCGAATCTTATTCGTGATTATCGCTGTTGGCCGCGGGTGTATTTAAGATGTTGACCGTTAACTTCTTTAAAAAAAGTGACGTTCTTGAGGCTGCGTAGTGACGTAACACTAAAGTCGACTGTGGGACCTTAAGGGCATGGGCCGGAGTTTCTTCGCATTTAACGACAATTATTTTTTAAAACATAAATGGGAGCCGATATCGTAAAATCGCTTCGTAACTTTGTTATGACTGATTTAAACTGCATTACTCTAATTTTGTCGAGTCAGAAGACAGCAAAATAGCTGCTAATTACGAAATTACCTTTTAATTGATAAATTAGCTATACTCGCCATACAGCTTGTCTCGAAAAATCACATTGCATTGTAAAACCAATTTGCAAAAAAGTTACGAAGCAATTTTACGATATTGACACTCGTATGGATTTTAAAAAAATAATTCTCTCGAAAGCCGAGAAACTCGGGCCCAAGCCCTTAAACAATATTCTTATTTGTTTCATATTGTCGTCGCGGCTGCAACGTAGGGCTGAAGCGACTATATCACTTTTCTTTGTTTAAAACTCTCCAAGTTCAATGAAACTGTAACCTTTTGTAAGCTGATATGGTTCTAAATACGTCAGTATAATAACCGCTATTTCAAAGATTCTTAACTACAGTCTAGCTCACACACGCAGCACGTGTCTTTCTTCTGCAAAAATTAATAACAAATGTATTTACTGTTGCGTTTAGTAAAAATAATTAGTTTGTTGAAATTTAACGCAAGCGTTAAGCGAGCAGGACGTTTTAGAACAAGTATTCGTAACATGTAAATTATCCAAAACATGATTCGGCCTACCAAATAGTTTAGACGTTAGAAATTCAGAGTAAAGTAGTTTGTATCTGCACTGGTCTCGTACACGCTCATATTTGTTTAACGTCCTCTTCTTGAAACAACTACAAACTATCTCTAAACATCTAATACCTATAGAAAGAGCTTCAGTTTGGATTCTACAATTGCTGTGCTCGTGCTGAAGCATGTTGACCAGCAGGAGTTAACTGACATTCCTCCAACCATTCCTGTAACTTACCTTTGTTAGTTTGTAAGCGCGTAGGTTCATTTTGAAGTCTTACAGAGTAAGTGTAAACTAAGGAAGACTGTAACAGGACTTTAGATTGTTAACATTCATAAAAAGTTACACTTTTCTAGGTTTGTGGTTAAACTAACTGATGGTAATACCACACCAATGAAAACCTCGAGCTCTTTGGAAAATATGTATAGGCCTACTTATTTGCAGTCGCAGCTAAAGTGTGTAAGAAAGTTGACAATCCGGTTTGTGTGTCTAAATGATCAGCAAATGAAATAACAAGTTAGTTACGACAGAAGCAACAATGTATCAGAAATTAACAGTGCACGACGTATTTGCGGCATTATTGCGGGGAAACATGTTGTTAGACAGGCAGAACTGAACCACCACCTCATGTTCCCCTGAACGTTTCAGTGTGCCTAGTTTGCAACCACAATACAGGTACAAATATAACTTGCGTGCTGGATTATATACAGCGCAATAGGAATGTGACAACACAAGGGTGTTATAGGCGACTTTCGCTCGCTCCACACATTTACCGCTAGCCTTAAATATTTTTTTCTTTTAATACTGTTATACGTACAAAAAGAATACTGGAATAAAAATGTTTGAAATAATATTCTCTCAAATATTTAGTAGATTAGATAACTGATGAAAAAATACATTTTAGTTGTTAACTTAATAAAAAATGTATTCAGATTTCGATATATTTTTCCCAGGTGCTTTACGCAGAACACTTTTTGTTTCAAAGAGTTATGTTTAAAACTGATCCACTGACAGGTAAATAATTTTAACAGCTGTTCCAAATACAACCGGCTGCAATGTTGGTAGCGAACCCTTCATTATTTAAAGCTAGAGATACGTTACATTTATTTCATATAATAGGTACCCACGAGAAATGTAAAATAGTAACTATGTTAAGGCCTATTATGTGAACAGCTTTCGGTAAATAGCACCACATATGCAATAAGTGGTGAAGTAAAATATGACATTCCTACAACTAAACCACCACGAACAACGAACTATTACTGCTTACGTAACACTCAGCGTCGTCAAGCACTATGCATCACCGCACATTATGTTCGGAACTGCCAACTGGACAGATCACGAGAGATACATTATTATGTTGAAAACTTTCAACCTAATATTATGTTCGATAAGTGCCGCAGTCATGATTTGGTTTCGACGAGAGTGCAACATTCAATTATTTCGTTAATGTTGAAACAATTCTAATTATCGTACGATTGACTACAAAGTTTGCCTTCCACGAAATAAAATATTATTTTCCAATATTTTCTACTGAAAAAAAGTTTTCCATATTAGAATAGGACAAAGCCATCGGTCTTTCTTCGGTAATGTATTAAAAGAAAAATTAAAATGTTTAATTAAACAAGTGTTATGGAAATTATCAGTTAAGTGACATAAAACTTTTATAACATAAATTACATTTAACATAACATTTTGAAGATCCCAAAAATAAATTTCAACACAACCCTATGTATTCAAACATCCAAACTTATTTAAATCCAATTAATATACAAAATTTAAAAAATAAAATAAAACTGTAGTCTACATTCCTAGAAATAATGTGATTTTGAAATGCAAGGCCAGCTGCAAGAATTATGCTAGGTTTAAAAAGTGCAAGTTTGTCCTTGGAAGGGTTCTCCCAATGTAAACAGAGTATGAGAGAGGAGCGAGGAGAGTGGAGGGTTCAACATGAGGGCTGGTTTTTTGTGAAGCACCTGGCTATATAATCCACCTCCAGGCAGGTAGGCCAGACACCACACGTCATGTCAACAATAAAGGCTCACCTGACAGGCCGGCAGGTATGTAGCGTCTCCCTCGCTGTGTCTTGCGACGACTTAAACCACGATATTTAAGTTATCCAAAACACTGCAGCACAACACACAACACACACTTCCACGACAAAACTGACGCGCACTTTACACTGACACCACAGGGCCGTCACAGCTGGCGGCCGTCGCACCGCGCCAACACAACACTTCCAGCACCACCATGACGCACATCTCGACCCGACTTTCCCGCACCACCGTCGTCGACTGGAACCACCGCGCCGGCCGGATCGAAAGATATTTTTTACTCTTGTTTTCGGTCGCCGCGGAGCGCGAGGCGAACGGGTAAAAAGGCGCGGGCGGCCGATCGGTTTCTTTTTTGCCAGGCGATTGTTGTGCGTGGCTCGCGAGGCACCTGGAGGAACTCGCCCGCCGCGTCACGCCGGAAACAAACGAGTGCTTCCGAGCGTCGCCGAACTCCACGGCCGCCAACCGCCGCCGTCGACACGCTTGCCAACCGCGCTCCTCGAAACTTCCCGGAGTCCACACTGTCTCGTCCAGTCTCTGCACTGCAGCCGCTGCACGCGAGTGCAAGAATTACAATAATAACATTAGTATGTTATCTACCTTTAACTTTCAAACCTCAAAACCATCGTGTGTAAAGTAGTTATTCCTCTCTGCGAGTCACGAAACATTTCATTTATGTAAAACGGCTGTAAATTAAAATAATCAGCTATGAAACCACCTATACACATTCTGATGTTATGTTTTTCGTATCTTACTACAAAGATACTGATATTGTTAACAGTGTATGTTGGAGTGGAAATACAAGAAAGGATGAGCAGACATAGTTAAAAAATATCAAAATGCAAGCAGTCCTTACCATTTCACTAACACTTTGACAGTAGGTGTTTGATTAAGGAAAATGTTTTTTTTTATGTAAATAATAACAAATGGAGTAGCTTACAAGTTCATTTGTAGAACACGTGGCATAATTTCGTTTAATTTTCGTCATTAATGACTAGGTAAAAATAACGAAAATGGATAAATATAATTGGTAATAGACTTCATTGTTCAAGGGAAAGGGGGGTATTTGGACCCAGCAGACCCCCTTCCTCCTTCGGCGTGCCACTGGAAGACAATTATGGAAGACAGAAGGGCTCAGGAAACAAACTGCAGTAAGTTAAACTAGTCATCCAATGTTCCGAAGTATTGTGTATTGAATTATAGCGTACTGTTGAGAGCGTCCTGCAGGTATGAAATATATACCGCAAATGTCAAGACCAAAATCATGGCGTCTACGTAATTATGCAGTTACAGCTACATACACTGGTAATTCATCTGATCTCTATTAAACATACACATGTTCAAAGCTGATACATATATGCTCAACTGTATGCAGGTACTATATTAAACTGTGAAACTAGGCAGCAAACGTAACTCGCTCCTTTCATAATTCAAGAACAAAATATCGCAGCTCAATTTGTGTATTATTTGTACTTCACCTTATTGCTTAGTAATAATGTCGTGTTGCAATTGCCGAGAGGTCAGACCTCTCGCCTCCCACCAAGGTGATCCAGGTTCCATCCCCGGTGGGGTCGGTCCCCGCATGTGGGAATTGTGTCGGACGATGCCGCTGGTCGGCGGGTTTTCTTGGAGATCTCCCGTTTCCCCCGCCCTTTCATTCCGGTGCTGCTCCATACTCACTTCATGTCATCCCTCACCCGCGCTAAAGACATCGATGTTAAGCGCTGACCAAAATCTCTCACTCTGTCACTCTCTCGTGTTGCAATTATAGATGCATACCATTGTTTGTGGGGGAGTGATTTTAAAAACTATCTATATACTCTTAAAGTTATGCGTTTGAAGTTAAAAAAGAATGCCTTAAGACGCTGACAAAAAAATTAATAAAGATAGGTGTGTGAAATACGTACGCAAGAGTATAAGAATTAATCATTAATATAAATATTACAATTTTTCTTGCCGTATATGCGCTTCTGTATTATTCAGGCGATTGTGATGAAACTGAGATATTGTGCGTGCGTCTGGGGAAGTTTCTGACGAGAACATTACGAAGGGGGAGGAAATAAAACCACTTTGACATGTTGTACGGGATAGGCTAGTCTTTGGAGTTACATGTCTTCACGGTGCCTTGCAAACGCCGCTATACATTACGTCGTACGCCTACATCCTATGCAACTTGTCACACATGCATGTTCGAACGCTCTATTCTATACGAGTTGTCAACCACAATATCGTACCTTGGCAGGCAAAAGGGCCAGCGTCTCAGTTTTAATATTAGTTCATAAACCAATTAACTGACCCTTAAGAGGGCGTGGTACGTAGTTCAACGGTAAAAGAATTAATCTATAACCTTAGTTTTCTTGAAGCCAATTTGCAAATTTTAAACAATAGCAATCCTAGACAACAGTTTTAGCTGACGTTTTAAACAAAATTGTTTCCAGTGTTACGAACTTCTGAGGCACAATCTCTGACGCCGGAACCTCGTGCATTTAACTGCGGCGCAAGAGATCACGCGTAACGAATTAGTAATTCTGGATAAATATTTACTCATGAAGTTGGCAAATACCATTATCTAGGATTGTCATTGAGTATTTTATACATATTGGCTTCGAACAAAGCGTAGAAATCAATTGATGTTTTTAAGCGTTTATTTATCTACCATGCACTCTTAAGATAGAGAGAAACCAAAGACAGCATAGTGGCCTGAATTCTAAAGTTACAATACTAAGTATTGGTTTTTGGGATTTGTTTTTAATAATTGCTTATTTAACAGTTTTTCCATTCTACTCAAAAGTTCGTAAAATGTGATGTTAGTCCTTTTGACTGCCAAGGGACGATATTATAACACACAATATAATGATATAACTAATATTACATGTCGCTAATAAGCACGGAAATCTTTTATGCTACTAGTCCAATTAAATTCTTCCTATATAGATTAAGCATTGAGTTGCTGAACTATGTGTCTGCATACATGTATGTATTATGTATTCACACATATAAACAATACGTGAAAGATAAAGAATGTAGTGATGAGAGATAAAATGAAGAGGAATATAAACAATCTATCCAACACAGGTAAGTAAATAAACGGATAAACGATTCACATTGTTACCACGTTAACGATACACGGCTAGTTTGTTGTTTGGTACGAAGGCTCATGCAATGTTAAGTACTTGTCGACTAAGATCCTGGCTAGGGGCGCCAAAGGAAACAGGAAATATGTGCGGGTGAGACAGCTCTACTTCCCCCTGACGAACTGGAAAATGTAACGGTTATTCTAAACATTTATCAACTGTCACATGCTGTACGTGTTTCAAAAATGTTGTATTGTGCGGGCAAAAATGTTGTAATGTTTGGGCAAAAATTATTTACAAAATTTTTTCACGTGTACCCAGCATACTAAAAAACCATACTTGAGGCGATTGACATCAATGTCGAGGTACCACGCACATAAGAAACTATCTTTAAAGGCTTCCCACGTAGTTAAAAAAAACTTTTCATCATTGAAAGTCTGCTAAGAGGCGATTTACGGTTGGAAAGACAGGACGCCACTTCACTGACTTGCGCCTAGATTCAAACAAACCAAAGTAATAACTAAACCTCCTTCTGAACTCACTCCCAGGCGATCTAATATCAATTGAGACGAAATATACGCCGCCAAGAATCGAGGAAATACGATGCATGGTGAGGCGTGATGCGCGCGCCAGGGTCGCCCTTACCACATCCGCACTATTATGTTCAGGACACAGAAGATACGTCACCTAGGCGGCTACCTTCATGTGGGATATGAACGCTATGTAAAGCGTTATTATGCTTCAGTTGTTTACCTGCATCGATGACGTACAAACATTCTGAAGCAACATTGGAGTGTACGGACATTTATAGTAAATTTTCTTGGCCAATTTCGAATTGTTTTCGTTACTTATTGTTTGCAATTTTGTAGTACAGTATTCAAATTGGATATCAGTTGGTGTATGTCTTTAGGAACGTTGTGCCCATAGCATGTGTTCGTAATTTGCGCGTATATATAAAACTAAGATGTGACAACACTGTGACTGCATACATTTATTGTTGTCGTGTGATTCACCTAATATCGCACTCACATGTTTTGAACACGTGCTGTAGACACAGTGTTTCTTTGTTCTGTGTAGGTGGATGGTTTTAACATTGTTATTTAACTATGGTTTAGATATCGAAACATTAAACAATATTAGAACATATTGTTTTATTATTCTACGCCGCTTTTAGTACATTTTGAAACACGAATTTGAAACTAGAATTTCGGTAAGGGGACATTCATTACGATTTGAATTATGCTATAAGTTACAATATATAATTGTTACCATTCTCTATACCAATTCACTTCCTTAAAATATTTCAAGTGAGTTTCTGATCAACCTGTACTTGTGTTGGTATGTTGAAGTTGGTATGATTGGTTTTGTATTGTAAATGTCTTTGCTAGTGAATGTCGTGGACCATCGTCTGTATTGTAAGTGTAATAATGTACTGCTGTATATTTTGTAAACAATACAGAGACACTACAGTTGCCAGTTCACTAGTTGCTTCTTTAAATTACGGCAGCATTATTTACAGCAAGTTGGCATGACGATAATACTTAGAGTTTTATGTCATGGGTCGAGTACTACAGGACCGATCGTAAACGAACGTATATGTTGACAATGTATATCCCCGCTCTAATATCAGAATGTTTTAATATTGGTTTTCATGCATTTTAGAAAATAGTACGACATTAACAAATACAATTATTTATTTAATATATATTTTTTTCGAAATTCGAGAACTACTACATCGATGATAACCTATGTTCACATAATGACTGTACATCGCCACAGTGTGAATTTTTGTGTAGCACAAAGTTGTAGGTCTGTAAGTTTGGAAAATTGAACAACATTAACAAATACTGGTTTTATATAATACTAGCTTGCCGGCAGCGGTTTTGCTCGCGTGAATTTATGTAATGTAAACAGTAACTCTGGATAAAATATATGATGAAGGCATTTAACAGCTAGCGTACTCAATAAAAGTGAACTATAAATTGTCTTATTTCAGTGTAAAGAGCGCGCGCAATATGCTCGCACGATGTCAAAGTAATTCCCATCGTAAAGGCTTGTACGGGATACGAACCCGTAACCCCACCCATTCCACACCACAAACTTTATACAATACCTGAGTGAACGTTAAAGCCATGCCGTGATAATTCTTTCGTACGTACAGGCTACAGTCCAAAGAGGTTTTATTTATGAGTAGGTTGGCAAAAAAAAAACAACTGTTGAATTATTTCTCCATGATCATTCTCTTTTTTTCGGGAGACTGTAACATTTTACTGCTTTTCACATCCTTAATTTTCGAATTTCATAAAAGCTTGAATTTAATTTGTGGATATTTAAATAAGCTTCATTCTTATCAAAAAAATCATCTCGATATCTCAACGGGTATAAGCGGTACTAATGATTATTTGAAAACACATTATATTATTTTAACAGATTTCAAGGACGAATTTCGAAAAAAACATGAATGTATTATTTACGTAAGATTTATTTTAAAGCAAAATCAATTTTAATATTTCCACCGGTTTAGGAGATATGTGGGATTAATTAAAAATATGTTATATTTATTTAAGAGCTTTAAAGGACAAATTTCGAAAAATTCTAAATACTTTTTAGATATTTACTTAAGCATAATTTTAAAGAAAAAATCAACTCACTATGTGAAATAGTTTAGGAAAAATCACGGATTAATGAAAAACGTTTTTTTACTGCTTTTCGGCTCCTTCATTTTCGAATTTTGCAAAATCGAAAAATTCGCCAATATGCATTTATTTGGGCAATATTATGAAGGTTAAAAATTATGATAGCTCTCCCGGTTAATGCGATATCAGGAATTCTTTGAATACACATTTCACCCCTTTCACCCCCTTAATTATCGAATTTCGAAAAATCCATTCTCAATTGGTGCCTACGGGGCAAGGGGAAGCTTCCGTCAAAATGTCATGGTTCTAGGTCCAGCGGTTTAGGCTGTGCGTTGATGAGTGAGTGAGTGTGTCAGGACACTTCATTATATATATTAAGATTTCGGTAGTATGAGACTTATAGCTTCTATATTTTCTGTTCTGCCGGTTCATTATCCAAAATTATTGTGGGCCAGACAATTGAAATATAAATTACATAACATGGATAAATAAAGGTATTATGTAATTTTTCTGGATTTATTATGCCGATCGTTCAGAAATGTTGAAGTTGTAACTTAGTAATTTAAGCTCTTGTGTTAATTTGTACCAACATTGAAAACAGCAAGCTCTTTGTGTCTACTCCTAGTGCTAGTAGATAACATGCTAGATGTCATATTGTTTTATGTAGTCAGGCTATTAGGGATGAGTTACTTTATCCGGACTGATTTTATAAATGTTTATTTCAACGTTGGTTCATGGTGCACATATATTTGGCTCAGAAAAAAACCTAATCAATTATAAAGAGTTCGCTGACCGACTGACGGATATATTAAACTGCAGCCCAAACTCTGAACTTGTGGACTTAGAAAAGTTAAATTTTTTATGTAAGTTCCCTTTAGGTTGTGGGTGAGCACTAAGAAGGAATTTTTCTAAATTTAAGCATTGAAGGGGTGATAAGACCTCAAATACTTTTTCGATCAGTTATCTGTATCTACAGAACCCTTTGGAATACAGATTGGGTTTTTACTTTAAAATGACGCCTATATAATTCTCAAAGAGTAATTTTAGGAATTTTCGAAACTCTATTTGTAAGTAGCAAAAAGGGAGGAAGTGTGTATTTTACTAACCGTCTGTACAGCTCGAAACCATTGGATTGTCATCGTGATTTTAAATTCAATTTGATACGTATATAAATATCAGATATCGACTTGTTGTTTGCTTCATAATGATGTTTACATAAAGACTAAACATTTGACACTTAGGGGATGAAACTGAAGAAACGGGATTAAAAATGTTTTCAATTAATCTTACATATATCGCGAATCCAATTGACTATCGTCACGGTTTTCACTTAAATATGACGCCCATAGTCTTAACTATATATATATATATATATATATATATATATATATATATATATATATATATATATATATATATATATATATATATATTCGAATCCTAACGGGGTGAAAATACATGAATATGTTTCAGTTAAATCCATGATTGCTATCGAACTCGTTGCTATATAGAGTTGCTTTTCGCTTAATGGCGAATACGTACACGCCAGAAAACAAATTACAGGATTCTAAATTCGAACTGACAGGGCTGTGAAAGAATGAAATTTAATTTTAAATGAATCGTCGATTAAATTTTGACTGAGTGGGATATAGTTGCAATTTTCACCTCAATTAGGTAGGCTACTTAACATGCGATGGTAAGATTTTGCGAAATTCGATTACTTAAGGAATGAAAAGGCGTAACATTTGTTTTCATATACCCTGTGATATCTATCTAACCAGTAGAGATATCGAGATATTTGCTTCAAAATGATGCTTACGTAAATACGAAAAATCATTGTATCAGTTTTTATAGTGAGACAATAACTCTATTACCAGGATGAAAAGTAGTTTTTGTAAACCTTTCAAAGTAGACGATCCGAAAAAGCAGTACGACCACCAAGACATAATTAATTGGGAAATTATCAATGTGCAATTATATATCGTTGTACAACCTGTATCTACCCAGTGAATTATTATTTTACTTATTTTAAGGTAAAAGGACAGAACAGGATACCCAACACATTTATTGAAAGTGTGCCCGCGAAAGTTTCTGCAAAAAAAAAAAAACAGTTTTTCAAATTTTTGTATGGAAGGGGTCGAAATGAGATATAAGGGCAAAACATGGCAAAAATCACTGGTTATAGTAATGCGTGCATCCGCCGAGGTTTCTATCACAACAGATTATACTGTAGTGGAGATAAAAGGCCAAACAGGGTATAGCGGCATAATAGGGCACACAAAAAAAAATTGGAAACATAATTTTTTTTCAGAATGTTTCTAAAACGGACTTTAATGGCTCTTAGCATAATTTTGCACCATTAAGTACTTTACATTTTTTTTGTTTCAGAAATGTTATCAAATTAAATTGAAAAACCCGCGAACGAAGTTGTGGGTACCAGCTAGTTTCTTATAAAATCCTGCTCTGAACAGTTTCAGACGAACATACTTCAACTTCCTTTGAGCACATTCACACATGTTGTAACGAAACATACCTACTGAAAAGAGAATTACAGAAGGGGAAATGGACGGGGTTACTGTACTGGAACTATCAGAACGAAAATGCTTCGTTGTGATTTAGAAAGGAAAAAGTAACGCAATAATTTATTGTAAAATCAAATGAGTTAAGTTTTACAAATATATTGTTTTAGTAGTCAAACTTATTTATATTGTAAAAGTTGTAAGACTGTAGAAGCTATACTTGTGGGCACCAGATTGGCACGGCCATGGCTAGAAAGAAAATAAGTTTTCTTGTGGCAGAGATTGGCACAGGTAAATTTCTGCCACTAGTTTCGCTTCAATCGCTAATGTACCAGATAAATACAAAACCGTAGTAAAATTAAATTAAAAAAAAAAAAGGAGATCACAAAAGTCATTAAATTTAATTTTAAGAGAAAATATACCAATTCCACGTTTTAAATTATAAACTTAATGTAACTTAAAAATCAGGAAAGCTCTTGATTGTTTAGAATGATGTACTACCGATATCAGCGCTCAAGTGGCAGACATTTTCCCCGTAACAAACTTATAACATTGCTCTTTCTAACTGTAGTTGAACCTTAGGTGTGGGTAACTTGGTAAGCACAAGTATGCCACAGCGAATGTGTTAGGAGACCAAGGAGGAATTTGTAACTGTAAAATCTCCTTGGCGGAGGCAGGCTGCTCCACTAGCTGCTGTTAGTTGTAGCTTTCTCCACGAGCCGCAGCGGCGCTAGCGAGCAGGCGCGCCATTGTTGCCAACCTTGGACAACACGCTGCTGCCGTACAATACACACGCCGGTCTGCAGGTTCACTTTCGTTTGAATTATATTGCATTGTTGAGAAAAGGTGAAATAATTGTCTGCTATCATGGCGCATCTTATAATGTCGAAAACAACCGGGAAATGAATCTGGCGATAACGAGTTAAAAGTGCACTGAAAATGTTGACAAAGTTTTTTCGTCAGAATTTCGCTTTATTGCCTTAGTAACGGAGAATTACTTAAATTATCCCAAAAATTTAATATTTACAGTAAAATTAAGGTCTTCCAGTTCAAGAACAGTTAAAAAGACTAGTAAATACGTGTAATGTAAAATGTAGAAAAAACACAATCTTATATATTTTACGGATCGATTGTTGTACGTATTGCTATGACAGTTGACTACATAATTTACCAAATAAAACATTTACACTTTCTATAACCTAATTTAAAAAATAATGTGAGCTACTTCAACAAGAAAGTAACTATCCGTAATCTGTGATAGTGAAAATAAAAACAATAAACATTCCAATTATTATTCGTTGGCATTTTAAAAAAATGTATTAAAGTACAGAGAGATTTGTCAAACAAATAAGGAATGACAGTTTACGTTCGAAATATTATACTAGCACACTAATAGACCCTGTACTAGCATTAAACAAACATGTAAAGGTACGCTCCAATTTCTTTCATTGCAGCCACCACAAGAAACGGGATTAATAAATTAAAATGTAACATTATGTCCAAGTAAAATAACTGATAGACCGTAATTACACAATCTCAAAAACCATGCTTAAAACTCTCGTGTCAAAATAATACTTCAATGGTAGATAGGCCCTACCGTATATTACCGTCAGAACGAAAACACATTTCACTTCCATCATATAAACTACTTGGATATAATTATGTAAGTTAGTTAAGGGCGTTCAAGTGGGGAAAAATTCATAATTTTATATTTGTATAAAATAGTGTTAGTTTTGTAGACATTACTTAAGAGTACATTAACATCAAACGGAAAAAAATTAGCTCATCTAGTTTTCCCGTAATGTCACTTCAAAGTCAAAATTTGCATATTTTTACTTCATACAAAACTTGTAAACCAGTAAATATAATGAAATGGAAAAAATCTCATCAAAACTACACGTCACCGTCTACGGCTTGAAGCATATACAAACACATTATAAAATATTTCTGTGTTTAAAATAAATTTCTAAAAGTACAAAAAAAAATTTAAATTTTGAAATTTTTTATTTAACATAAACATTTTTTATAACGGGTTTTAAATGCTACAGGCCATAGACAGTAACGCGTAGTTTTGATATGATTTTTTTCATTTCATTATGTTAACTGGTTTTCAAGTTTTGTATGAAGTAAAAATACGCAAATTTTGACTTTGAAGTGTCATTACGGGAAAACTAGATGAGCTAATTTTTTTCCGTTAGAGGTATATGTACTCTCAAGTAATGTGTACAAA